>JAHZNA010001110.1:0-10143 GCA_027743935.1 Sinodicranocentrus sp. ZH6 | reverse complement strand
CTTCAGCATGAAATCAGTGATACCTGCCGAACGTGTTCTGGGATTATGGTGGGATCCAATTGAAGACGTATTTACCTTCAAGACTAATTATCAGAAAGTTGATGCAGGAATTCTGAAAGGACGAGTACCTACGAAACGGGAACTTTGTAGTTTGGTAATGTCACTATATGACCCAGTTGGATTCGTCAATAATTTTAAAATCAAGGCTTTGATACTGCTACAGCATACATGGAAAACTGGCATTACCTGGGATGAAGAGATTCCAGATTCAATTTACAAGGATTGGAAGGTGTGGGTGGAGAATTTGCATACAATTACGAATGTTAAGATTCCCAGGATTTATGATTATGACATCCATCTCGGTCATATTTTCGTGTAGTTAATGAAGAAAATGTTAAGCTTTCGTTTGTTGCATCTAAAGTCAGAGTTGCACCAATGAAGAAAGTAACAATTCCGAGGTTGGAGTTGTTAGCTGCAGTTTTAGGTGCTCGACTAGCAACAAAAATACAAGAAGAGATTAAAGTGAAGATAACCAGTCGTGTATTCTGGAGTGATTCCAAAACAGTCCTACAGTGGATTCGGTCTGATTCACTTCGGTTTCGGGAGTTCGTGGCAAACAGAGTTGGAGAGATTCACGATCTTACTACAATGATGGAGTGGAGGTGGATCCCCACGAACCTGAACATTGCTGATGAAGCCACCCGTCTACGTAAACCTATAAAGTTGAGCAGCGATTCAACCTGGTTATGTGGACCTGATTTTCTGCTGGATGAAAATACTTGGCCTGAAGACAAAACTGAGAAACGAGTAGAAATGCCCGATGAGGAAGTTAAAAGCAACAGCATTTATATAGCTACTAGTGTTGAAGAAAAAGAAATCTGTATGACTGATTTTAATAAATTTTCATCTCTCACACGACTGCTGCGAGTATTTGCTGGGGTTTCTGCTGCTATTTGCTTTTGGCGAAAAAAGCAACAGGACAATAAAGATAAGGATTCTGGTCCATGGTATTTGCCAAAGGATGCTAAAATTTACGACCAGGGATGCAACTGAGGATGACATGAAGTATCAGTGGAAATTGAAGAAATTCCTTAAGGATAACTTGAAGTCATCTCTTAGCCCAGACAATTTACGAGATGCTGAAAACATGCTAGTGAAGACTGTTCAAGGTGAAAGTTTTTCTGAGGAAATCAAGAGTCTTCATAATACTGGCAAAGTAAAAAAGAAGAGTGCGTTGTACAAGTTACTTCCTTTCTTGGATGAGAAGGACATCATGCGTATAGAAGGAAGAACACAAAATGCAGTGATACCGCTGGAAGCAAAACATCCCATTGTTTTACCAAGTCGTCACAAATTCTACGGAGTTACTTATTATGCAGGAGCATAAAGACAATGCACATCAGGGGCAAGGTACGGTGTACAACAACTTGCGTCAAAAATATTGGATTTTGGATGGAAGGTCAGCCGTAAGAAGAGTAGTGAGCCAGTGTCAGGAGTGCTTTCTACGTCATTCAAAGCCTATCATACCGAAGATGGGTAACCTGCCGCATTATCGTTTAGCAGCAGGTGAACCTCCATTCACATTTACTGGATTAGACTTTTTTGGTCCAATTGAGGTTACAGTTGGACGACATCATGAGAAGAGATGGGGTGCTCTATTCACGTGTATGGTCACTAGAGCTATACACCTTGAGATTGCTTATGGATTAAGCACTGACGAACTTTTACTAGTGCTTTCACGATTTATTGATTGTCGTGGACGTCCACGTCATCTATACAGCGACAACGGGACAAACTTCGTGGGTGCTAAGAAAGAGTTAAAAGAGTCGTGGAAAGAAGTGGACTGGAGTGTCATCGTGAATACTGCAAAAATACAACCTATTCACTGGCATAATATTCCCGCATTTTCTCCGGCGATGGGAGGAGCTTGGGAGAGAATGGTCCAATCTGTGAAGAAAGTCCTTAAGGTTACGCTACGTGAGAAGTTTCCCAAGGATCAGGTGCTCTTAACAGTTATGAAAGGAGCAGAGAACATTGTCAATTCACGTCCAATTACTTTCGTTTCCGGTGATCCGAAGGACGAAGAAAGTTTGACACCAAACCACTTTCTCCGTGGAGCGTACTTCGTTGGACCAACAATTCCTGGATCCAATGATGTTCAGGACGAGATTTTAAGAAAAAATTGGAGACGTGCTCAAGCCATTATGGAGCAATTTTGGATTCGGTGGACACGAGAATATCTGCCGGAGCTTAACAAGAGGACAAAGTGGTACACTACAACGGAACCTATTCAAGTTGGGGACATCGTTCTGCTGGTTGACGATCAGCTTCCTAGGAACCTTTGGGTGAAAGCTGCTGTCACTACTACTTTTCCCGGAAAAGACGGTCAAGTGAGAGTCGTGGAGGTGTCTACGCGGGACTTTATTACGAAGAAAGTCAGCTTGTATCGTCGCAGTGTCGGAAAGGTTATTCCCCTTGGCCTTCGTAAAGAAATTTAATTAAATTTAGGGGTCGGTATGTGAGCGGGAGACATGAAATGTAGACGTTAGCGTAATGTTCTTTTGTATGATGAATTTTGTTACTATATGGGTGTATGAAATTACGTACAATATTCGTTTTGTTGTCTGTAAGTGCGTAGTTCTGAATTCGAGTTTTGTGTAAAGTGGAATGCGTAGAAGCAAGTAGTCGATATAGTGTTGAGTTGACTTCCGAGGAAGTAAGAGAGAATTTTTGTGTCGCTTGGACATTGTAGAATTTGTAAGGAATTATCAATTGAGTAAAAATTGATTATTGATCTGTCCATAATTGATTAGTGTGCAATTAAATAATATTAAAAATCAAGATTGTTGTGTCTGCTAGCAGTGATTATTTGCTAAGTATAAAGCATTACGATACACGGTTCGGGTCACTGATTAGTTTTACGGGCATTAAAGCATGATTGATTGTTTAATAGTTGAGTTGTACTATAACTGATCAAGCACTGATTCAGACGGGTTGAACCCTTCCAAATGTTTAATCAACAGTACGCAAGATATTAGTAAATTTGGTCTTATTTAAGTGCGATAGTAGTGATACCCCACAACAGACAGGTTATCGGCCTGCCCACCCTGCTAAGTCAGTCAGCTTGTGCCAGTTAATACTTGAAGGTGTACCTCAAATGGACATGAGCTGTATTCTAAAAAGTTCCAAACAACTTATAGGTCCGCACTCCGCAGCAAACCTATATACTATTACCTACTATGCGGTCAATTTACTTGGTTAGTGTGTTGGAAATATGGTGAAATGAAAAAAAACTGAACCCTCAAATTGTTTTAATTACGGTGGACAACTTACTCCTTGCCGATCGATTGAATCAGAAATTCGCGGAGTTTCAGCGGGAGTTGAGATTTTAATTAATTATGGTCAATCAATAGAAGGATTTTTTTAATTGGTTTGTTTCCACGTTTCATTTCGTTATTTACGACTGCTCGTGACTGAAGATGCAAAACTAGGGCGAGATGAAAGCCAATTATTTTGACAAAGAGTATTCGAGCTTTCATAAGTTTATTATATGGATCCCATTCAATATTGTATTTTCTTTTGTATTTAAATAAAATGTATAATTTTCCTGTCTATATAAAGTAACGTGAATATAATAATTTCCCATTGATAAATTCCAATGTCGTATTGTCGGCGTTGACTGGTATTGAATTTGGATGTAGAAAGGAAATTTAGTTACACCATGGATTCCCTATTCTATTTGCAGACAATGATAAAGGGATTGAGTTTCATGATAACTGCATTATATGTTAGAAAAATGAAATGAACTCAACGTGAGATAACGACGAAGTTCTAGGAGATAAAACGGAGACGTAAGCAATCTTTAGATTATACTTACTGCAGATTATATATATTACCCTCATGTGCACCACCAATACCATGATAATTAAACGTAGAATATATTTTACAGTTAAGCATAATTTTTGGAAACAATATGTTTTTGGTTTAAAAAGTCCAAATTAATTTGTGTCTGTGGGATTTATAAGAAAAATAAGCTTAATTTCATGTTTGATGTTCAAACTTCTCCATCTGTTCATCTTAGAATTCCGTAATTCTCAGAATACTATGTTTATGCTTACTAGAAGTTCTTATTAATTTTTTTACAAAAATATACGTAGCTAAATGAAAATAGGGTCCCTTTTAACAAACAAGCATAGCCAAGTACTAATACCCTTCCTTGCGTCATCCTCAGCCAACCTTATTGTAACCAATCTTCAATATTAAGCATCTGTTTCGAGGAACAAGAAAGAAAAAGGTGAAACTAGCTATCCTAGGGAACAAAGAAGGAAAGCAAGCTGAGTGGAAAATAAGGAATTATAGAGACAGACAAGGGCTTTCTCGGACGGAAATGTATACCTGTGTGGTCCTCTTTCTTTGCTCCCTTTTAGCCTCCTTTTTATTTCTTGCATTTCCACTGGACAATACAGTTTCCAATTCAACTGGGTAAAGAGACGAACGTAATAAAGAAAGCAAGCCCTGTCTTGCCCGAGAGTTCTTTTTTCCCTCGATGTTGCAAACTCGCAACTGTATCATGTCTACAAGATGAATGCAGTATAGCTTCTTATTTCTTTCTCAACCTCTCTACCTACGTTTAGAGAGAAGTCTCCTCCTAGCTTATGTAAAGAATGAAAAGAAAAATCTTTGTTTCTCCTATTGTATACCCATGACGTGGCTCGTTGTGTATTTTATAGTAGGTCCTTATTTTCCAATTTCTTGAACCGATCCTTTTCGCATAGAACATTCAAAGGAGTAGGAACTAGCAACAATGGTCTAGTTTCGAGATAAAAACGCAGAAATCTTATTACGATGAGCTCTAGTCCCAGTAGTAGTTGTCTCATTGCTCCTACGCTGAACATATCACATCCGATCCGTTGTGTTGTGTTGTATTAAAGATGAAGAATTTAGTGAATGGAGGCTCAAGAGCCCTCAGCAACTGGAGTATAAAATACTTTTTATGTCATGGCGAAGATATTACGTAGTATATGTTTTACAGTAGGTTGTCTAGATGGTTTGCCTCTTCCCTGAATATGCCTATGTTTTGCTTTTTTGGTTAAGAGAAAGTAAGCCCATTAAAGTGGCGAGGAATTTCTCCTTCTATTATTGTCAATAAGTTGAGTACATAGTGGCCATCTATTCCCAATTTGTACTACCATTAGAGAAGAGCTTCTCTTAGTTTTGCTTACGTTTTTAACTCGTTCAGCTTATGCTTTCATGTCATGTTGTGCTAAACGAATATAGGCGAAAGTATGAAACAAATATGGTCAAACTTTACATGAACCTATACACAAGCTGAAAAAGTAATCGAAGCACCTTAGCATTTCTAATGGCCACGTTTCCCAACACTCGCACCCAACCCAGCAACCTGCACGTAGATACCAATACCAGCAAGGATAAAATAAATTACAGCAGTAGGCTCTCCCCATTGCCCCTTCACTCAAGAGGCTTATTGTATTGGAACGAGAAGTGAAATTACTAGAAGTTCTTATTACACGAGTTAAATGTGTTGGCAGATGAGCAATTTTTTGTTACCCTTGTAAATTCTATAGGCTTTTGAAAGGAAAAAATCCTGAAAGGATATGCTATTCTCAATGAGTGTGCTCTCGCTGACTGAAAAAAGTTTTTGTACAATAATCTTGTCAAGTGACTATGGTGGTGAATGTAAGGATCATAAATACGAATTCTTTGATTTGCGGATGTTGTCCTTAAAATGGACGCGTTTGCTTTCACCCTTCATTGGAGTGGGCGTATTATTGAAAAGTAAGGGATTGCTCTTGAAAGCCTCGTTAGATAAGATCGTTGAAGGTAGTATAGCACTGTTGAGAGAATTGAAGCATGTGACCTTTAATTTTCAACACCGTTGTCAGGCATTTTAATATCCACATATTAAACGGAAGCAGAGTGGGAATTGAAATTCTCCACTCGCTCTTCCCTTTCAGTCTTTGGGTTTTCTCATTTCCCTCTTCGTTTGTGAGCAGAAAACAAGGTTTTGGGTGCGCGGTAGTGTATCATACACTGTGTATGTAACACTTCCAGAATATCAGGGATCTTATGATTAGATAAGTTGCAGAGATCAAATATAAGCTTCTTTTGGATCGGTTGCACTGTTTTAGTGTTGATACATTAGCGCTACCAATGAACTCGTGTTATATGGCTTATATCTTTATGCGGGGAACGGAAGTACCACAAGTCGTGTGTGCTCTCACTCGCCTTTTGGTCCAAACATGTGTGAAATGAAACCTTCTCTGTGTTCAAGCGTAGTTGCAGTTGTCTTACTGATTATTCGCATTATCAAGCCACCACAGCACATGAAATCACCAAGTATAAAAGATCATTAATCTCAATCACAAGGCCTGTGTGCAACATAATAGGGAATACTTAATCTTATAAAAAAGTCACTACCAGAAGAAAAAATCTTAAGTAGAATCAGCAATTCAGCAGATAACGCTATCATAGGGAGAGCATGTAAAAAGCCTCAAAAAAGATTCTCTTTTTCCAAAAAGGCAGGGACAAAAGCTGACAAGTAAAGTGCATTAAAGTTGATTAATCCTCGTAATGACTTGTCGGTGGGTGAAAAAATTATCGTGGACAGACTTGGTTGTTCACAGCTCAAGGCCAGTTGGTGTCTTTCTTCTGGCTTTAGTCGTTCTATAATAAGATTTTTTCATAATGTTCCAAGCGTGCAAGCGATTAGTTTTATAAAGCTTGAGTGGTTGTAGAAGACACGGCTTAACTGCATTTTAAATACCATTTGCAGTGTCACTGCATGACTTCACTATACTTTTTACATTCACATGTGCAGTGTAGTACATTTTAGCAAAGAATAATGGAGAATATAGGAAAGAGAGGTACACAGTACACATATGTATAGAGGATGATGTCAAAAATGCAATAATTATTTTGTCGAGAAAACAATGTTTCTATTTTAATTGTAAATCCCCTTTGTTTTGGTTGATGATATTATTGTCCTCTTTTCAAATGTAATTCTTTCACACGTAGTAGAAACGGAATAACACGAGAAATACACGAAGGACATCATTTGAGCTCTAGTAACATCGTTTGTCTTTGGCACATGGCAGGAAGCCCATACACAAAGTTAGAAAAACGTTCATGAGAGAAATATCCTCAAAGCATCATTTTTACAAAGTATTGGTTCGTTGTTGTTTTCAAATGATTATTTTATACAATTTCCACTGTATAAATGAACTTTTATCAGACTTTAGAATGAATGGACAACACATTGCTACCCATTGGGTATGCTGTTCTGCTGGGAGTAAAGCAGACTTTGAAAGGCCAAACGTCAGCGATTCCTACAACTACTGATATACAATTTTCAAAATAGGCGATTACGTTATACGAATGTTATGCTTTGTGATCAATGTTAGGATGTAAGTCAAGGATAAAGTAGAATCGAAAAGTGATGATGACAATATGACGAAGTTAAATACATAAATACAAGGTTCACAGCAGTTATTTGATATTCTCAAATGACATGAAGAGGTGGAAAGTGTGAATAGAAATATATAAATAATGGAGTGAAAGCTTGAAGAATTTAAAAGTATGATTTCTATATTAATGATAATATAGAGAGCTCTTTCAAGGTTTATGCTTGTGTATGGGAAATTCGTTTTCAGAAATTGCTCAATTTCACAAACTGTGGATCGGTTGAATTCTGATCTGTTGTAGGTTTTACTGCGCGATCCTGTTTACACAATCCAGTTGGTTTTATGTTGGTTGACAGTGTAGCAAGAAATGGAATTATATAGTACTAAACAAATAGTCAGTTCTAAAGATATATATGAATATATTTACATATAATACTGACTGAATTTAGAGACGATTGTCTGATGATTAGCCGAAGGAAACAAACTTTCATGTTGTCATTGAAAAACAAATGGTCTTACTTGCAATGAAGGTTTTTACTGCTATTCACAACTTTTGAGATAGGATAGAATACGAAGCAGTATTAGAATACTTGTGTAACTCGATGTGCTTATAGCTTTCGATTTGTGGTTGCTTCATCTCAGTTCTGCGAATCCTTTTTGGAATTCTCACATTGAGAATGCACCTACGACACAAGTCTTTTCTCATTTTTTCGCCGCATATAAACTGTATGCATTTTGAGCTTTAGACATATGCATGAATTCAGTTAATCGACCTTGAAGGACTTGCATCTCTATCCGCTTTTTAGTATTCATTGGCATAATGTAAGGCGTAAGGTATATCCTATTCTCCAATTACTACAAACGCATTCAGAATGCAAATCGTTGTTTAATGTGATATTTTCCGTCCTTCCCAAGGCCGAATGCTCACATTGGGGTAAAAGTAAAGTGATTTGCTATGTTGTTGTGTAATCAATATATATAAACTATTGTTGTTTTCTTTTTACATAGGAGACTGGTGGAAGGATGAAAAGAAAAGGCTGTGATTGGCGTTAAAAGTGAATATAGTAGTTTCTGACATTTACTCACTGCTTCCAGTTTTCAGTTTGTAGACCTCTTGTTAACAATTCAAAATGAGGCGAACAGGTAAACGAAGAAGAAGCCTCAACTCGAGTAGCTTTAGCGCTCCAATACAACGTTGAATATAACAGAATGAACTCTAAAGACATGATACACTTGTAGTAATACGTTTAGTGAAGAGTGTTTTACATCTGACACATGTTTCTCTTTGTGGTCGTAATTAATGAACATAGCAAAATGTAATCATGAGGAATCCGGTCGCAACGAACTCGTAACAACAATAATGGTGGTCAATGTATGTTATATATCCGGCAGACGATTTGATCTCCTTATTAATAACCCGTGAGTACACAGAAAGAGTACATAGAAACAGTGGACTCTCCCCAGTAGTGCCACAAACACCACCGTCAACACACCAAGACTTCAACGGAAATAGATCACCACGTCAAAACTCTAATAACAATCTACATCCCTCGTACTCTTCAGATTCTCTTGAAAATCGATTTAGATCATCATCACCACATCACAGGCAACTTGCGGATATCTTTTCTCAGCAGCTACGAGATCAGCATAATATAACTCATCATTACGCATCTAGAGAAACATCTTTTGAAAGGTCTTTTGGACAGGAAATCCAAAGGCTCCAGGTTACGCAAGAATCAAACACCTCATATTTAGCCGGAGCACGAGTAGAAGCAGCGTTATCAGAAGATAATCGAAATCGAGCGGAGCATCAGTTGAGAGCACGCTCATCAACTCCTGTTCCTGGAGAAAGGAGTGTTTCAGCGTCTGCTGAAAGAAGGGTATCCAGATCCTTCGTAAAAGAAGGCTCCACAGAAACGACTGGGAGCACTTCGAAAAATAAACCGAAAAGGAGTGTAAGCTTCAACACATTCGACAGGAAATTGCAAAATCAGAACCAGCTCGCTCCACAGCAACCCGAGCTGAGTAAAGAAGGAATTTTGAACGGGCAACCTACAGCAGTCACAACGAGTCTGCCTAAACCTGAACAGAAGGGTGTCTCCTGCACCTGACCTGGTCGAGACCAGGCAAGGGTTCGGAAGCAGTAATAACATCAACAGCAGTACCGCCAGCAGTACAGGTGGCAGCAAAAGCAGCAGTCTCATCAAAAAAGGGAAATCCTGGCTCCCTAGAATCACATTTTCCATTCAGGAGGAGCGGGAGGATCACCCACCTGCAACTGCGGCGGGTCAACGTCAACTGTCAACGGCCACCACATCTCACACTGCGGCAGGTCATCGTCAACTGTCAAAGATCACCACATCTCACACTGCGTCATCCATTCCCTCTTCAGGTCCAGCAACAGCACCCGCAGACCAAATCGATAGTTTTGCCGAGTATTTGCAGAAAAGCTATAGCGGAGCCGCGTCCAGCAGCTCTGCATCTAAAATACAAAGCCAAGGTGTTCCACATTCTTCCAAAGGTGCAAGAGGAGCATCTCCTGCAACCGCGTCCACTCCCACATCCGGTCATCAGCGATTTCAGTTCCTTAACAGTGGCAAAAGCAGTGGTGGTGGTGGTAGTAGTGCGCCAAGTATAGCCGGAGGTCTTGGCAATATGGCGGGAATCAATGGAGGTGTTAGTGCCATCGGATCCATGCTGTCGATAGGCATGGGACATCATG
>JAHZNA010001109.1:0-11325 GCA_027743935.1 Sinodicranocentrus sp. ZH6 | reverse complement strand
ACAGGGGAGTGCACGCTGGGTCGCTCCCTCTGAATAGTACCAGACTTGATGTGCCAGTAGTAAGGTCCGTTCGAGTCCTCGTGCTTCTCCCAGCCAGGTGGCAGCGTGTCTGTCTGCTCGTTGTTAGTGTCCTGCTGCACCTGGTCGTTGTTGTTGACCTGGTCGTCTGGGGACAGGAATAATCCTGGCTGGTCGTTCACGCCCATGCTCGTCGGGGATAACGAGGCGTAGTAGAAACGCCTCGAGGCGTTCGATGAGTTGTCCGTTGATGACGTTGTTGTGGTTGTCGGTGAAGTTAGGGTTGTCGAGTAGTTAGGGTTGAAGAACCCTATCGTCTGGTTGCTCGTCGTGCACGATGAGAGGTCAGGTGGGGAGGGGGGTAATCGGAAGTGAGGTTGTGGTGATGTCGATGATTCTGGTGATTGGATTGGGTCCTAGTTTTACGTATCAATTATAATAATTTTTATTAAGTTTGCTTGGACGGATGGGTTTTCTGCGTAATAAACAAAAAAAATATCCAGGACACTACGTACTTGAGTGTGTTCTTGGAAAAAATCGATTCAGTGTACATACACACGGGTTTGTTCGGGGTGGTAGGTATATACATGCACTTGCGCGTTATGTGTGTGTTAATTTCCGACGGACTTTTTAGTGAGTCATGCATTGGCACAGATTTTTATAGTTATATTATTTGAATGATGACTGATGGGTTAAATATCACATGATAAATTAGGCAAAAAAAAAGATGCAAAACATACCCCACTCCCGTTTTTTGACCTCTTTTCGCACATACCCTCTCGTGATAAAGAAGCAAATGTTTTTACAAAGAAAGAAAAAAGATAATCATACTGACCTTAGGAAACCACGCCCCTTTGCTTGAATCCCAGATGAACACTGTCCCGTCCTGATCAGTATAAGTGTAATTCTCCCCGTCAAACTGGACCTGGCTAGTACCAGGGGAAGCTAGAACACCCCCACTACTAATACCACTCCCTTGCTCCTCAAGTTTATTGCTGTCCACGACCTGCTTGTCGTCAGCAGACCCACTAGCACCAGAGTTAGTGCTGTTTTTAACCACCCACTTCTTCTCCGCTTCGTTCCAAACGTACTGGTTATTTGTGTTAGGGTCCTTGTAAGTGAACTGACCGTCTACGTAAGAGCAGTACAGAGGGTTGTTTGTTGAAGCGTTGTTCGGGTGAGGGGATGAATCCTCTGGGGTTGTTGTTGGGGTTCGGGGCACTTCCGGGTTCTTTTCCACATCCGACTTTTCCATCTCTTTGCAGTTTTATTTTTAACAACTGTTCGTGGGCAACTGGGCAGTTTTACTCTACGACCCTTTTCTTTCTCTGTCTGTCTTAGAGAACAGAAAACTTTCTCCGATCCTTTCGGAGATTTCCGTACGACTGGATACGTTCAGCGTACCTGTGTATATTATTTTATTAGGCTGCTTCCGAGATGAGTTTATACTTTTACCTGCCGCTTTATGAACACTACTACCGGGTAGTTAAAAAAACAACTTGATTTTTATTTTCATAATTAATTTGTGAATATTAACAAATATTCGAAACGTCTTTTATTTTGACGTTCTTGTTTTGTCTCTGCTATGTTTTTCGGGCTACTTGCCTCTTCTCATTCACTCTCGCTGGGTTTAGTCTTCTGTACATGAGATTCCAGTTGTTTGTCTGTATGTCTGCTTCGACTGTGTCCACCAAACTAATGCATGGAAATGGCTAATTGTAATTTTGACTCGTCGCGTTTATTCGTCGGGCTTCTGGATGTTTTAAACTATATAGCTTTGCTTACTCTTCTTTTACAAGACTTGCGTGTACAGGTAATTTGTAACTGGTTACTTTAAACTTTATTTCACCCCAAGGGTTTTTATCATTAAACCATGCATTTTTTCGCAGCCAAAACTAAATCTTTTGCATAGTAGCTCTCTCACAAATTATTATGATGTTCTAATGAAGTTAGCTCAATTCCAAATTAAACCATGTATTATTAGGTTGCAGAATCAACAAAAAATTCCTACAGACTACTTGCAATTCATTCATGCAAACACAAAAAAATACGACCGATGAACAATGAACCCCAAAACGAAAACCACACGAGTAATTTCAATTGATTTAATGATCACAATCAAATTAAAATTCCATTCATAAAACGAATTTTACGTTGATAAATCTCCATTCATTGTAAAACCAATGAGACTCATATATTATCTCTCGACCGCCCCTCAAAATTTCCCAAGGAAGTACATTTTTATATAATTTAACGATTTACTCCGTCCGAGACATACATAATT
Source organism: Sinodicranocentrus sp. ZH6 (assembly GCA_027743935.1). Classification (NCBI taxonomy): domain Eukaryota; kingdom Metazoa; phylum Arthropoda; class Collembola; order Entomobryomorpha; family Entomobryidae; genus Sinodicranocentrus; species Sinodicranocentrus sp. ZH6. The sequence continues at coordinate 9,023 of JAHZNA010001109.1, read as the reverse complement.
ATTAAATACAAAGGTTAGCTTGCATCAGGTTGACGAGGTTGTTATTCCCTCCTCCACCCCCGACCCCATCTCCACCAGACTTAAACGATTGCTTAAACACGGTCGTGTTGTTGGGCCTGTTCCCGTTATTCCGCTGATGCTTCCTGTTCGCCGTGAAGGTTATCAGACCAACGAGGACAGAGTGCAGAGACTCCATCAGAGTGTGTATCGGTGGCTGGGCTACTGCTCCTGCGTCTGTTTAAAACAAATTTTTGTTGTTGTTAGTATCGTATCGTATGTAGCACAACAACAAAATGAAACTGACCTGCTGCAGACCCGACGTCGATCATAGCAAGCACCTTAAAATGAGGGTGCAGAGAAACGAGAAAATTAGAGTCCGGGTCACTCAACCTCTGCACACTGACCAGGTACTCCTTCAACAGCTCCTGGAACGTCTGAGGCGACTGTAGCTTATCTGCACATGGGGCACTTTATTATTAGATTGAATTTGAATCAAATTTTTTTTAAAAAAAGAACTTATATACCAATGATGCTCTGCATGAGAGGTTTCTGACTGGTGTCCCCGTAGAGCAGGCTACTCCACTGCTCCGGAGTGAACCTGATTCCTGCCTCGAGCCCGATCTTCATGATCTGAGTGTCGTGCTCCCTCCTGAGAGCCTCGTAGTTCCTGAACTCCGGTCTCAGGGTCATGAGACTAGAGTTCCCCGGGCGTTTCAGAACATCGAATGCACTCGCTCTGTACAGCAGCTGCACAATGTGGCCTACTGATGTCTTTGATGCCTGTAATTTTACAAATAAAAACAATTAACTTGACCAAATACAGTTGAGCAAATCCGTACTCTGCACAACTGACCTGGGGAAACTGTGGAGCCAACCTCTGAACGACGAACATGACAAGAACCTTCCTAGAAAGAGCAGACCCGTCCTCGAGAGCGAGAAGAACGAGCTTGAGAGCCTCGTCCTGCATCGCAGGCCCCATGAACTGGCAAGCCCTAGCCCGAATAGCAGCCCACAACTGCTGCTGAGCGTGATAATGTGAGAGGTGGGAACATGAGCTGGTCAGCTCGACCAAGCACCTCTCCCCAAGACTTTTAACGGGTTTAGCGAGCTTGCTGCCCCCATCGAACCCAACAGGGGTGAGTGAGTTGATGAGGATGATAGTTTTCCTGTGAATAGACCTGGACACAGTGTGTGACTTGATGAGTCTGGCGATGTTGCACAGGGCGTTGGTGATCAGACATGAAGTGGGGTCGACTCGGTAGTCGAGGAACGCAAGTAGCGGGTAGTTGATGACCCCAAGGGTTGTGTTGATAGTGTTATTGCTGTTTTGGATTCCAGGGACGAGGAGTGTGGCGCAGTTTATGCATATTGTGTGTGAGCACGTGAGGGCGACTGGGAGCTTGTGAAGGTCGAATTTACTGAGGCACACTGGGCACTGGCTGTATCGTATTGTTTCGTTTACTGTATGGAGTGACGTTGGGCAGGTGCAACATTGCTGTTGTGGTTGCTGCTGCTGGGGTTGACTGGGTACTTGGTTTAGTGGGGGGCTCGTTGATGATGATGATGATGAGGATGATGAGGAACATGAGGACGTACTGCTTGGGGATGGAGGGGACGGGGTCGACATTTTTTTTAACTATAAAAAATTATTATTATTTTTAATAATATTTTTTATATTAAACTAAAAGCACTTCTCAAGTGTTTGTTGTGTACGTGTGAGATAAAGTGTGTCAGTGCTGCATATGTTCTATATACCCTTGTGTGTTTTATCCCGGATCTGGGGTGAAGCGATACGGATATGTGAAATGATTTTACTTGCATATATATACGATCTTTATTTGCATTCTTCATTGAACATTATGTATAAATTTGAATTTCATTAAAATATTTAAATTTAAAAAAATGATTGTTAAAATAGACTAGAGACCGAGAGTTAATGAATCTCGTTTGCATTTGTAGAGGAGTTTGCATGTTTGCTCGGCTCCTGCTGGTCCACAGTCTCGTTTCCTCCGCATGTAAATTTGGCGCAGTTCATTGCTCCGCTGACAAAGGCGTCTTTGAAGACGGTTAGCGTCTTTGAGTGGGTCATTGTCGACAGGGATTTCAGGATTCTGTTGAGGATTTTGCGTTTTAACATTTTTGTATCGGGTGGGTAATTGCTGTTCGGTTTAAATTAAAATTTCAACATACCCTTCATATTCCTGAACTGCACTGTCTCCACCGGCCATGGAGTGTAGGAAATTCCCGGAATGACATGCGACGTACTCGGAGCAGTATGATTTGTTGAGTGCCTCCAGAACAGAGTTTGTGATGAAATCCAGGTCTGGGTTGCTGGTTGAGTCGGCTGCCTCTCGCTTGTGGAGTAACGGCAGGAACGCTGACTTGATTGCGAATTTCTTGGCGATTAGCGGGACGATGAAGGCCAGGAGCAGCTGGATCACTGTGAACACTCCCACTACGAAAAATACGAATATCACGATTGGGAACAGGAGGTCTCCTTTCGCTCCTAGCGCCTGGCCTATCCATGTCGAGGGGATGTATGACGGGCCGACGAAACCTCCGTACGGGGATCCTCCTTCTAATCCTGCGCCATCGTCTAAAAGACCTGTTTAATTTTATGTGGGTTATTATTAGATTCATTTTAAAACATATCTTAATGTGCTACCTGGAGGCACACCACCACCACCACCGAGCAGTCCGGGAAGCCCTCCTAACGGTCCGAACCCAGCGCCAGCGTTGAAATCAAAGTTTTTGAAGAACCCAGGGAATAAGGGTAATCCTCCAGGGAGCCCACCGAAACCCCCACCAAACCCTCCTCCAGGGAGCCCACCGAAACCCCCACCTGGCAATCCAGACGGTGGGTGACTTAGTGGAGGACTAGCAGGAGCACTTGCTGCTGATGTCGCTGTTGCTGCCGCTGCAGCGTCATCGGAAACTGTAAACTTTGACAGTGCAATTAAAATGATAACGATGAGGTGCAACATCTTGAAAGATTGTTTTTTTATTAACACGAGATATTTTTTGCGGAGATGTCGACCTGGCGAGTGGGTCTAGTGGAATGGCGGAATAAACTAAATTTAACAGATTATAAGTTTACTTCGGGTTTTTAGAATAATTGCGATTTATTCAAATGAACGGACTAAGTATAATACATGGTTTTTTGTGAACACGGTAATATGTGTGCAATACTGAGAAGACTTGAAATTAATACAGAGGGGTTTTAAATACATAAATCTGCATGCGGTGTGTAATCGTGGGTACCTGGAATAACGAAAAGTGTGCATTTTTATTAACATTTTTGTTATTGAGCATTTTAGAAATAAAGTATAATTTGCAACGAGAACGTACGTAGAATCAATCGTCGTCATCATCATCAGTAGGAACGAAAAGGTCGTTTTCCTCAAGAAAAGCAGCAATGTTTTTAGCACTGGTAGCACCAAGAAGCAGCCCTATAGTGACTGTGCCAGACACGCCTCCCAAAGCGAAACGAATCCTTTCTGGATCCCCCATATACGCTCCAGTTTCTGAGGTTGTTGCTTTCCGAATGCAGGTCATCCTTGGAACAATTTTCGAATTCGTCACCACGATTCTCCTCGTTTGGGAAAGCAGGGCTCTTGAGAGCACTGATGATGACATTTTTTTTTGTTTTTTTTATATATGCAATGCAGATGATTTTTCTAAAACTAGGTTGTTGGCACACACACACACACAGACTGTAAAATATGAGTGGGTTCATATGATGTGTTATTATTGATCGGGTTCTTTTCGGGTTCACTCAGTGTGCCCCGCTTTATGACCGGGAAACGTACACACACTTGTTTATTAATGCACACTTTTAACCGATGATTGTTGTGGATTTTAATCAATTTTTGACTTTTATTATTTAACCATACAGGAACTTCTGATTTTTTAATTCGTTCACACATTAAGTTTACATGTTTAGTATAAATAAAACGTGAAAAACGTTAAGCTGTCCGTAATTTAAAAGCGCGTATAGTTTCAAGTATAGATAGATAGTCAACTCACTGGTTTCAAGTAAATAAAAATGTCTACGAAGCAGTCGCTGAAAGAGCTGGCGACAAAGAAGAAGATCGACTCCCCTCTAGCCAAGTACAACTCAGTAGGTCAGTTATTCTGCGTGCTGTGCAATAGCCAGGTCAAGAATGAAATGTACTGGACGGGTCACGTCAACGGGAAGGCGCACAAAGAGAACCTCTCAGCGCTGAAACAGTCTCAACTGAGCACAGGAAAGAAGAGACCTGCGGATTCTACTTTCAAAGTTCCTCTTCCTGTGAAAAATGCTAAAGTTGAGAATGAACATACTACCGTTGAGACAAAGTCGCAAGCTGTGTCAAAGTCGCAAGGTGGGTCAAAGTCGCAAGGTGTGTCAAAAGCTACAGAATCAAAGTCGCAGGCTGTGTCAAAAGCTGTTGATGAGTTGAACGAGATGGTCAAGAGTGAAGAAACGCAGGATGATGTAGCTGATGGCAAGAATAAGGAAGAGGATGACGAGGAGAATAACAAAAAGTTGGGTGGGGCTATACCTACTGGGTTTTTCGATGATCCTAAAGAGGACGCCAAGGCGAGAGGGGTCAAGTTCAAAGATCCTCAGGACTTGGAGTGGGACAAGTTCGTTAAAGAGATCGCCACTGAGGACGTGAGGTCTAGTGAGATGGTCGTTGTAGATGAGCAGGAGAGTGCCGTCGAGAGGGAGCTCGAGCAGATCGAGGAGCAGATGGCGCAGTGGCAGAGGTAATTGAATTATGCTGATTTATATATATTCAATCAACTTAATGAGTGATTGAGAGCAAATGTGTACAATTCCAGAGTAATCGACCTGGAGAAGCGAGCGAACGAGTGGACAAGTTCGAAAGCGAACAAAATGGACGTGAGTGAGCACGACGACGAAGCCCCTAAGCGAACTCAAGTGAACGACAGCGACGACGATGAGCTGGATTACGACGAGGAAATGGACTGGAGGAACAAAAAGAGATGACATTAGTTACCCGTATATAATTATTTTGTTAATAAAAGAAATCGTTAAAAAAAACATAAACATCTCAATATACCCCAATCCAGTAGGCGCGTTCACACTTAAGACTCCTCCAGCTGGTATATATACCATTTAGTCTAGTCACATCCGCACACACACACTCATCATGACGGTGGTTAATCATTTCCACAACCGATTGTTAACTCATCACCCGATACTCCGAAAACTGTTAGTGAGGAGCACGATAAGGACCCCAGTGTACACTCAAGTGTGTAGTGTCCACCATGTTTGCGTGATGGGGTCTGGTCCAGCAGGGTTCTACGCTGCACAGCATCTTTTGAAGGTAGAAGCTACTACATACATTAGAATTGCAAATTAGCAATGATATATATATGATGTAATCCCCAGCTCCGCAGCACGGCTGCTAATCCCCTACGTCTGGATATCTTCGAGAAGCTTCCAGTTCCTTTTGGGCTCGTGAGGTACGGTGTCGCTCCTGATCATCCTGAAGTCAAGAATGTCACGAATACTTTCAATAACGTGCTTAAGCACCCCAATGTCAGGTTCGTGGGGAATATCGAGGCTGGCAAGGATGTGCCGCTCTCTGAGATACTCAACTCTTACCATGCCGTTGTGTTGGTTCGTGATTCGTTTTTTTATGTGAATGAATGACATAAAAAGTGAACGAATGAATGACATATGAACATATAGTCTTGATTTATTAAAAACAGTGCTACGGAGCAACGTCGGACAGACTCATAGGAATCGAGAACGAGAGCGTGATAACGAAGATTCCTGGGATCGGGTGGGATGTTCACGAGGGTGGGTCGGTTGGTGGACTTGACGGTAATTTGATTGTCTTTTCATATAATTTTTTTTAAAGATTAACGCTAATTTTACTTATGTTAATTTTTTTAAAAAGTTTAACGCTAATTTGAGTTTTTACGTACGTCCATTTTTTAAACAATTTTTTAACGATCGATTGATTTGATAAAACCAGATATGCAGAGACCGAGAAAACGACTGACAGAACTGATCACGAAAGCCAGAGGTGAAAATCGGGTGGGGGAGAGGAACTGGGTGCTCAAGTTTCTGAGATCTCCAGTTGGTGTGGATGTCTCTGAGGGTAAATATTCAAGTGAGGTTCCAAGTGAACAGGATGGAAGGGAACAAGGCAGTCGCTACAGATCAGTTTGAAACTATTGACTGCGACGTCGCGTTCAGGAGTATAGGGTATATCGGGAAGAGGGTGTTCAGCGAGTTGCCTTTTGATGATCAGACTGGGGTCATTCCTAACACTAACGGGAAGGTCGCTGATGGTCAGTTACCCACATGCAATGTGTCCAATTAATAGACCTATAATCTATCTACTGTCCAATTGTCAAAATCATAAATTGAGAATTATCAGGATACATGGTTTAATCATTTGTTTTTTTACAGGAGTCTACTGCTCCGGATGGGCAGGACAAGGCCCCCGTGGAGTGATCCTGTCGACGATGCAGAACGCGTTTGAAGTAGCGAAACTAGTGAGTTCAGACTTGGAAAGCATAGGTGGTGTTCAGAAAGGAGGTTTTGACAATCTACGGGTTAGCTGTAAGGTTACAAATTATTCAGACTACCTTAAAATCGCGAAAGTAGAGAACGAGACTGGGAGGAAAATCACATCTGTAGAAGAGATGCTGAGGGTTTGTACGACGTGACGACAAGTTAAATGTAGTAGTATTTTTAAGTTACTTTGTAATACAGCGTGGCGTTTTTGTATAATAAAGAGTTAAATTTGTATCAACTTGCCCCGACAAGTTCATTATTGCACACATGAAAAGAAAAAGTAAATTTTTCCCACGTATATTGACCTAGCTCTAAATAATAATTACTCAAATTTTACGAAATTCTAGATTGCGCAACCCCGATGCATTGTCGTTCAATATCTCGTACAATAATCGAGACATTATAATGTCGTTTGGAGTAAACTAATCAGTTGCAAAGTTCTCAGCAGCGTTACTTTTTTTACTATGCTCTTGAGAAACTTTTTGTGTGTGTGTGAACTTATTTCAGCAATACTTGGTGTAGCTTTTTTCTCGCTTCACTGGTCATTCAATTTTTTTGAGTGCATTCAGTTTATTCGCGAATACTCAAAAAATAAAACATTCATATAACGTTCTGATATTCCGGAAACCCGTGTAGCTACTACGGTCACCAGAACTCATCCCCCAAAAAGCATCTAGTCCTCACTAACTTCCGTTGAACTACTTTTAGAAACGGAAGTGGACCACAGAGAGATGAAGAACGAGCGGGTCAACAAAACACACACTCTGTTTGCATGCACACACTAACAAGACTTACGTAAGACCCATTAGACGAATGTTTAACAATTAAACCCAAGACTCATGACCCATGAGCTCCACTTACTCGCAATGTGAGAAATTATATGCATTATATAACCTCAACGTATGTAAAAATAATGTGAGAATGCAACTACTCTCACTCTTATTTGCCTTTAATAGTTCAAACTTTAGTTCGTTGTTGCTCTTGGTCGTGGTAGTACGATCTAAGTTGTATTTTTTTTATACAACAATGATACAATGACTAGGTTACTGGGTTTTATTATCGTGGTGGTGGTTGTACAACTGGCTACCTCCGTTCCGCTTTACCTGGATCCTGTTTCCAGTTTCGAGGATGACGGCGATGGCCTGCAGAGAACCAAAAGGGGAATGGAACGGTTCGTTAGGAATCCTGTCGTTAGCATCCACTCGTACCAGTCTGTCAAGAAACTAGACTACTCACATCCGTTTAGGAAAAAAGTTAGACCTGTTGGTGAGTTTGTTTTCGGTTCGGTGTGTGCACACACCACACTTTTTATCTCTCTACATTTTTTATTATTGTATGCTACTTTTTCATCATGCTGCGGTAGCGTTTTTAGTGAAGATACGCTTGGCTGGTTTTCATGCAACCACAATGATGAAAGTGAATTTTGTTATTATAAAAAATTATATAGAGAAGCCGATAACCCCGTATTTCGTAAGGATCCTGAAGCGACGTCCTGTTGGACCCTCAGCAATGAACTACACAGACTCGTCAGACACGTTGGCTTTCGAGAATAGTGACAACGGAGAGGTGATCGACGTGCCCAGGGTTCTCATCGACAGGAGGAGGAACAAGAACGTCGAGTGAGTTCATTTTGATCGATTGATCCGAGATTTTTATGCTGAAACGGTAATCTTTTTCTCTCAGTATTCATCCCATCTACGTGGTTGACGAAGATGACGCTGAGGACCAACGGAACTCTTCTGTGATTTTTGTGCCCACTACAGACCCTACTAGTTCAACCACTGTACGTCCTATAATCCCGGTTGTGACGTTCACCAGAGTGGACGAGCCGGGAGGAAACACTAGTGATACTATAGACTACCTCCCGCTCGACTACGAGTACGAGAGGGTCGATGGAGTCACGGACAACTCGTCGAACGATGCTATTGCTATGCCGCTTGTCAGCAGTGGGCTGGTGGGTTGATTATTATTTTTTGCATACAACATTTCTTACGTGATTATCGATAATATTTGTTGCTTTGTGAATTGCGCAGCAGCATGAAACACCGCTTCCTTCAGGGGTCGATGAGTCTGTTGAAGACGACGGGGTTTCTAAGAAGCGCGTTCTGGATAATCACCACAGTAGCAGTTCTATCGGGGATGTGGAGTACCACAGCGGGTCTTCTCCTGTTTATGCGGATTATGGGTATAGTGGGGTTCTTGTTGGTGGCAGTAGAGCTAAACATGGTCCTACTAGTGTTCTGAGCACTGAGGCTACCACTACTACTGAGTTTATTACTACTGAGCAGCCGACTACTGAGGAACCTTCAACAACCAGTACCACCACGACGGAACCGACAACTAGTACCACTGAAGCACCTACCACGACAACGGAGCCCCCGACCACGACTACGACGACGGAGCCCCCTACAACAACAACGACTACGACAACAGAAGAGCCCCCAACAACCACGCCTACGACAACGGAGCCCCCAACAACCAC
>JAHZNA010001108.1:0-19207 GCA_027743935.1 Sinodicranocentrus sp. ZH6 | reverse complement strand
TCATTAGCTGTTGAAACAGTGGCAAGAGGGATGTTTTGGAGAGCAAAAGTTCCTCAAACTGACTCACTTCACCACATCACGTCTCAATTCTCACAGCCACACACAGACTCACAGGCAAAAATCCACTTTCATTCATGTTGACTAGTGAAACAGAGCAGAAAAAAATGTGTAGTGATGCAATATTGAGTATCATGTTTATGTGGAAATTCCAGGATGCATTTTACCATGCATACAATTCAGCATTCAGCATATATGCAAGAAGAATGCATGAAAGGAATGTATCTGTTTGGAGGCAATTTTTTCCTGATCTTGTGAAAAACTAGGAGAGGAAAGCGAAATGTATTCTCTCAAAGAAAAATACTAGATTTACGCTTTGCTTCTGCACAATGTTACTCATACAGCCACATGCCCACATGTATTTAAAGATACGTAAATGCACGGAAGGAAGTAAAAGCAAATAAACCCCTAAATAGTTCGTCATGCACAATAACTTGCAGCGTAGGAATACACTACTGGAAATACAATATGGCGAGTGTATCGCCTTCTCAAACTACTAACGAGAGTAGAATATAACGAACAACCTTGTACAACTCTGGGAATAAGCTTGTTTTTAGGATGCATTCACTTCATTCTAAAGTATTGCATAGCTGGAAAAGTGAACTAGCCATTTTCTCTTCCTCCCTGAAAAAGTGGGCTACTGCCGGCGTTCCATTTTAGCTTGCTTCGTATACAAAAATCTTGCATCCTCTTCTCCCAGTAAAAAATCTAGCAGGCTATAAAAGATTGTGCTGAATTGGGTGTTTTGATGGCTGTGCCGGTATGGAGTTTGACACTTGCGAGTAATCTTAACATCTCTAAATGCGAATCTTTTAAAAACGTATGAAAGCTCTGAACCATAAATCTTGTCTTTAGCATCTGTCACATAAAAAAGGAACGTATATCTTCCTGTCATCCATAAAACACGCTGCAGAGCCTAACTGCATGTGATGTACGAGTATATGTTATGTGCAGCTCAAGAGCAAATGAAATCATATGCAAGGATGCATCAAGCCTTACCTACTGGCTTGACATATTATGCTTCTTATAAGGAGATAGTTTACTACGAGCACTTAATTTTCTGTAAAACATAGCCCCTCACAAGATTGAAATGATGAGTTCAATAATATATCTCACTCAAATTCACTTTAACACTCAAAGAGGACAATCTCTTGCGCATGTGTGACCTTATAAGTTTTGAGATTGAAAAATATCGTTAATAAAGGTAATCACTACAAGGGCTTTTGTTTACAGATCTTTGTAATTGATTACATTTTACATGCATACCTGAAAAGCCACAAAAAACGGCTTTTTAGACTATTTTGCTTAAGTATACAACTATTCCAGAAAACTTGTACAGCTGTACTGTTTATTTTGCAGTTACCGAGTGAAATACGAGTTGGCAATGAACACCCAAGCCAAACAAAATGATTGACAGGCACTTGGCAATATATAACGCTTATTTAAATAAATACCTTACTGTCTTCACTCATCAATGTCGAGACACTGAAAGGTGCATAAAATAGGCGGATTACGGAGGTTGGAATTCTCATTGTATTTTTAAGAGCATTTGGAGCATGATCTTATTGTTTGGTGTTGTCGGGTGAGTTGTGAACTCCTGTTGTGATGTTGATGTGGATCTGTACTTTTTACAAGTGGAAAAGCCTGCCCATCATCGTGGAATGATTTCTTTAGGATTTTTCTGCTCCCGTTCATTCATGCGCTGAAGGTGGCATGCATGCTTTTGATTGGAATTTTACCATCAACTTCGTCACATAAGGTATGACGGAGGCGCTAGATAAGATAATGTGAAAGTTGAGGGAGGAAAAGGATAAATTTGTTTGAGGGTGGAGGGTGTGGAACACGGACATGTCCATGAATAGTAATAGGTACAAGGTTTTCCGAGTTCTTTTTTATATTGTGCGAGAAGACTCATCCAGTTAGTTATATTTGGTTAGTGTAAGCTTGCCAAGCCTGTCTATCCAGACCCTCTCATTGAGCTCCTTTTTATTGCATATTATGGCTCTGCAAGAATTCCTTATGGCCCATTTTTTAGATTTATTATTAAGTGGTACAAGACGAGCAACCATAATATTATTACGTGGTGCTAGTTGTTGGAAAACTTCCATTTTAAACGCATTCACCCTAGAGGAATGGTGTAATTATCAGAATCATAGTAACATCTCTGGAAGTATGATTGTGAATGGTTTAATATCTCAAAAAAGGAACTGGTTTAAAATGTAATCTTTAATTACATATTGTAAAAATCCAACATCTTTACACATACATTTCTGCTATACATTTCTTTTTCGTTTATATTTGATTCAGTGAATTATGAAAAGAACTGTAAAAATTAGGCATATTAAACTGTTCGTACTTTTTTTCATATGGCTTCAACTCCCACACCTCAAAATAAAGTATTTCCACATATCCAGTTGGAAAAGAGTGGTTCAAATAGGCCGACAATTTTTTGAGTAGTGGAATGATTCTGCATCCTTTTTCTGATATGGCGATATGGCTGCTTAAGCTCAAGGCTCACTAACATTTCCATAGTTTTGAATTATCAAGATGCCACTTATTTAGTGAATGGGAAGAGGTTCAAAAGTGTATTTTAAAATGGGAATAATGCAACGGAAGAGGTAGGAGAAAATAGAAACGTTCCTTCACCACATTCCAGCTTGTGTAAATTACTCGGCTAATGATGAGCAATGGGTTTTGTTAATGCATTAGAGCCAAGCCAGAGCCAGACGACATGCTCATCAACGGTAGGTATAAAAGATATAAATTTTTGGCACAAGGCCAGTACATAAAAACGTGGTGCCGAGTAATACAAAGGAATTACTTCACCATCCGAAATTACTCTTCCACTGCATTTCCCATGCACTTGTAAGACTCAAGGTGGGAAATGCTATTTACTGGGAATTTCCTATGAACTTGAATAGCTATGCTATAACTCAATATATTATGGAAAATGTACCTCTCTTTAAAGTTTGCCTGTCTACCCAGGAAAGGTAAACGAAGTAAAACAGATAGGACTTCAAAAGAAAAGTTCATTGGAAAAATGGCAATCTCCATTTTGAAGCGCATTTTGCAATTGCACCATTAAATATTCAAGAGGAAATGCACGCCAACTGGTAGAACAACCATGATCTCTAAAGCTACCTGAATTTTTTGGAAAAAGATCAAACCTTTTTCTCACAAACAGGGCGAGCTCACACTTAGTCATTCTCACGGGGTGGTTTTCTCCAAAATATGGTCCTTATTTGTTTCACTATGATATGCAACATTCTCGCCGTCAAGTATGGCCACATAGCTTCTGTGTAACTTGATGCTAAGTAATTCCCGTTTTCATTCACGTTTCAACAGTCACCCCTATAGACTTCCAAGAAGGCTCGATTTACCTCTTTCGAATGCCAACTCCTTAAGCTATAGCTTTGCGGTGTGTGTCTTTAAGTCTTGNAGTAATTCCCGTTTTCATTCACGTTTCAACAGTCACCCCTATAGACTTCCAAGAAGGCTCGATTTACCTCTTTCGAATGCCAACTCCTTAAGCTATAGCTTTGCGGTGTGTGTCTTTAAGTCTTGTAGAATTATACTCAAAGTTTTAGCAACATGTACTATTTCTTTGCTACTTCTTTTCCTTTTCTACTTCTTTATATCATTATGGATTCTCGTTAAGATAGCTGAATACACTCTTCCCCCGCCATCCTCTCAACTCCTCCAGTTTATTTCCCCACTTTAAATGGGAAGGCGGTCCCTGTGGCACTTCTTCTTGGGGAGAAAAAGGAGAAACGGAGAAAGAAAAGTGGAAGATTAGATGACAGATATTTTAATGGGACGGCGCAGTGGTGCCGTTGACCCAGAAATCAATTCTACTTCAAGTCTTTCCTTTTCCATGTTGAGTAGTCTGTCTATGTAATGTATGGTCATGTGAATCCGTTTCGATTTCCACACTTTTGCACACATGTTGCATAAAAATTACTCATCTCACATTTATACGGATGATAGTGTTCCATTTAAGATAGCGAAAAAAAATTGAACCTCATCGCATGCATACATTCATGTCGAGTTGAAAGCACACTCCTTTTTGTTCTAGACAGAGTCAAGTTCTTCTTTCTATGTTTGTCTCTATTACTTATGCTGAGCAACTAAAGTGCAATAAAAAGAATGCACGAGCTTAGCCAAATGGACCGAATGAAAAGTTGGGGACAGATAGTATAGTAGTCAGTAAGTAAGTAGTGGATCCACTGGGAAAAGAATAATACGAGGACTTTTTTCTGTCTCAGGGAATTTTTTCAGTAGGAAAAACCCTACCTACTAGTTTTTATGACATCGAGACTAACTAAATCGACATTGTGTATATCACTGATTCCTATATGTATGTATAAGTGCATATGATATCTGTAACATTTTTTTGAAAATTTGAACTTATTCCGGTAATATTTATTGTACTACGGTTTATCAAGCTGGCACCACACAAAAATTTCTTTGACCCCGATCGCTTTTAGTGCTTTTAGTGTTGAGTACCGTGTTAGGTATATTGTATATTGTGTTGGTGTTAATATTCACGAGGACATATAATAAATATTTTCAAATAGGGCTCAATGTTCGGACTCGGGACATTTGCATTCATGCACATAACTGTGTTTTTTTATATCTCTGCTTTTTCCACAAACACATCCACGTATAGTGACATTGAGGAGGTGAACGATCTACAAGTTTGTCACTTGTTGTTGGTATCATGTATGTGCACGTAGTAGAAATGCCGAGAAACATTAGCGGGACTGTGTTACTGTCTCTTATACCAAAAGCTGGACTCTTTCTCAATTTGACATCCCATATAAATTCCCTAATTATTTCAATTGACAGATTATCAAGAGAATGAAGGATGAGTAAATAATTTATATACAGTGTGGCGTACAGACTGCTATTTTTATTTCATGTGTAGCAACTAAAGCTAATTTTTTTCTGATTCCATGCCGAGTTCTTCATACAGCTTGCTGGGTTGTAATAAGTGGTTACTTTTTTTGTGGTACGCACTCACCAGTTTTTCAACTAATTTAGGCTTTTACCATTTAAAGGAAAAAAACTGTCCTCACAGCTGGCTGTCCACTTCATTGCTTGCTATTATCAATTGATGTAGTTTGGCCAGTCGACGTTCCACAAAACACTTTTTGAGATTAGTGTACGTACATGTACACACATCTCTGCGTAATGCATTTGTCATCTAGACGATGAAAAATAATAATTGGAAAAGAAAAAAGAGTATCATGATGAAAACTCATGTCATCGTGTTTTATTCCCCTGTTGTGGTACTCTCTCTGCAAACAAAGCACAAGTCACTCACATTCTTGAACGTTTAATCATCACAAAAACTTTTTGTGGGTTAACCTGAGTGTTTTTAAGGGTAGACCCTTTAAAAAGGAAAATAATTTATAAGAAACAATTTTAACATGTTTGTTCTGGATGACTCACAATCAGTCATCTTGAGAGACTTGTGACTTGTGAAGCCCCCACCACTTGAGATGACTGACGACAACCGCAAGGATGGTGGTAAATAATGATAATTTTTATGGTGACAAGAGAGCATGAAAGAATCTTCTTTATCTTTTCAACTTTTCCTGCTCCGCTTGTAATCTTCTTGATTCTAGCTTATTTTTTGATATGACAAGAACAACAAGGAACTAATGTGGAATAAATATACAATTTAATAATTTGAGTGCCACCCTCAGTCAATCATATTTTTTTCTAAAGGATGACACTGACAACTGACATCAAGGTTGATATAAATGTAGTCAAATATAAGATGTCGTAAGATTATTGTAAAACGTGCTTTTACTCTGCCAAGTGACAGAGCAAGCGGAATAAATGATGTCAAGTGAATTTTTACAAGTCTTAATTCTCAATAAGTATAATTCTACGAAGATATAGTGTCACCTTTTATAATAGCAAAATCCACCTCCCCTGATAGAATGACAATTAGGCAAATACTATGCAAATTGTTATCTAAAACCTAATGTGATGATTTCATCCAACAATCAAATGCAGACAGGTAGGTAGGCAGGATGAGAAGACAAGATGAAAAAAGTTTATCTACAAAGGTTATTATATTACTCTGGTCTGGCCCACAGATTTCGCAGATAATAACTAGGAATCAGATGACTGGCAAGATTTGACTTATATTTAACATCCCAACACCACCATAACCACCCAGCTCAAAGCTAACATGAGGTGTAATCTGAGGAGTTTTATTTAGTCATCGAAATACTTTTTGTATTGCATGTGAGTTTGTTTGCTCCTCTTCAGAAGAAAGTAAAACCGTGGGCGGATTTTGAAAACGTTTTTTGTATGTGTAACTCCGCCATCATCACACAGCTATTATTATTACGTTATGAAAGATCATCCTGGGTCAACGGCAAACCTGTAGGAATCATTGGGGTTAAGTTAAATTTACTCTGTACAACTCCAAAAATGAGTGAGCTCATCTTCAATCTTCATCTTTATATAATAACCTCAAATTTTTGGGTTTCATTTGTACCACACTGGCACCATGCAACTCTCTCTCTGCACCGGTGCATCTCTTCCTTCGCAAGTTTAAAGATATATGGGAGCTGTGACTGTGAGTGGAACGTAGTGGTGAGAACATGGGCGTTTCACAAATAATCCAAGAAAAATCTCAGCAGTTAGCTTATTTCATGTCTCCGTCTTCGAAATAAAATCTACATTTGCTTCTGCATCAACATGTGAAGTAGACAGATTCACAATGGAGGGATGAATTTTTTTGCAGAAAATATAGGAGTGCACTTTCAAGGAACGGTCGTAATCTTGTCGATAATATCATGTCGTGTGTGATTATTGCATTTTTGACTGAGTGAGAGCCTGCCAACAGAGTAAAAACAGGGATCTTTTTTTAAGAAAAAGTGCCCAGGCTGATATAAATATTATGTTCGTTGATCAGTTGGATACCTGTTTGCTTACTCCTTGCTGTCAAATCGTGATGTGATATGTATGACTTTAATAGATTCACTCTTATGTAATGTAATATTCATACCGTATATATTTTTCTCATGTCTACCCGTATCCATCCGTGCATATCACCCTCTTTCTTTGAAATGAGAAGGGCCATCATTACCTCCATCATTTACATGTGAGGATGAAACACGGACAAGCAAAAAAGTACATCAGTAGATCAGAAGGAATAGCAGAGGAGGAGAGAGAAGGAAAAAAAATCACATTTAACCGAAACCCAAACCCTGCCCATTTTCCTTTCGTCTCCTGCTTGAACCTTTTAATAATATGTTTTTTATGATTATTTTTGATGTACTTTTTATCTGCTGGTCACATGCTGCCTGATGTGTACGTTTGTTTGAGAGATGAGTAGCGTAAAGTGCGTGTAGAGTAGTGTGCTTCAGAGAGTTGGGCAGAATCAGACAGATGAAGAAAGAAATGAAAACAACTCTCAAGGAGGTTTCGCTTTGTTGGTCATATTACAACGATATACCTAAATAATAAAAGATGTGATTCTTGCTTACAGCCAAACTCTACATCATCTTGGAGATATGATAGGAGATAAGAAGGGAACACATCACTTTAATACAAATGAATAATATTAGTCGATCATTTTTTTCACTATTGAAAGCTAGATTACAACTTGTATTCGTCCATTAGGAATAGTTACATGAGACGGGTGAGCCAGTTTATTATTATGATCATCATTGGATTCGAGTCGCTTTTTTAACCTTCTTTTATCGCCCCTACACAACACGTATACCTAGGCATTATTACAACTTCCAAACCAAGGTGGGCTCTATTATCTTATGCCGCTGTTGCATCTTTTAAAGATGCATACGACAGACAACATCATCATACATTTGTAATAGTAACAGCTGCCGTCGACCTATAGTGCGTCTGTGTACTATTTTATTAATAAATGAAAAACCAAAGATGCAAAACAAGTGGTGGTGGAGTTGTTTCTCAAAGTTAGGGAAAATACACTATGTTCTGTGATGTAAGTTTAGACACATCATCATTACGTAGCTAGTAGCTTAAAAGATATATTTAAAAGTTTAGTCAAAAGCTGCCAGCATCTGTGGTAACACAAGTAGTAAGTAAGTAGCAAGGGCAGAAGAGGCTTGGTTTTTTTTGCTTTGTTGGTTCCATCAACCCAAAAAACTTTTGTGAGCATCCGTTCATAAATAAAGTTTACAAGCTTATGGGAATGTCAGATTGACATGGACAGTAATATATGCTCCAAGCTTCACCCTTTGCTGTGTATTACAGCAGGAGAGCATGATGTCCTGATCTTGTTTATGTCATTGGCAAGGATCAGTTGTGTGTTGGACGTGGTTGTGAAAAGTCCATCTTGGCTAGGGACGTTCAACGATTCCCCTTTATCCATGAAGTGAATTGTGGTTGTGATAAAAAATTGTGTAGTGTGTGGCTCCTTTCTTGCTGTGTTCATGTAGTTATAATAATTGTCTGATGACAACAGTGAACAACACCTGGCTGAGAAGAGATAAAAAATCGCGTTTATATTTTTTCGGGTTTTAATTAGTGACCATTGTTGGATGTTCAATGAAGTGGCTAACTCACCCGTTGTGGATCTCATTTAAACGGCTATCACCCTTCACAATCTTTATCCTCCGCCAATTAATGTATTCATAAGGAATGATAATGATAACGTGGTAAAAAAATGTGCAAAATCGCGTGGGTTTGTTTCTATGATATATCATTATGAAGGATGACGGTAGAAGAGATGATGGCAGGACTTTTTTTTATCTGTAGGACCTCGTAAGTCACGTCTTCAGAGAACCCCTGCCTCGGGCATTTCATTCACTTACCTACTTCTTACTTACTCATTCATTCACTCAAACTGTGAGTAAGTTTCTTGGCGAATTTGTCTTGTAGCAAGCAACACCAGTCCTTCCCGTGAAGGGTATAAAATAAAATGCCAAGTAAAGGCAATTAATCTAAAATCATACCAATTATGGTAAATGGTATAAATGGCTGATGGTCACGGTCACTGACTGTAAAATTAAAAGTGTTTTATTTCGTTGTGTAATACACTACTTTCTGCACATCTACAAGTAAAGCACATCGTGATGATGATCATGAAGAGTTTTTAGAATGGTAAGATGATGATACTACGGAATACTGTGAATGAATAGAAAATCTCTATTATAAACATAAAAAAGCGAACATCAACTCAGCATTAAATACTTATCAAGAGCAAGCAATTTTGAGAGGAGCCTTTTTTCCGAGATGAAAGGCGATTAGCACTTGAATTGAATTTTCTGAGATGAATAGCAGACACTGCGTGTGTTACGTGTTTGTATACAAAATTGGTGAATGAATGCTGGTTTGGGATTGGGATTGAAAGTGTGTAATTGATTTCAAAAGAGAACACTACTGGTGATATCCTCTCGCTCTTTTCCTTTGACTTCGGAAGAATCTCTTACGATAACTGCTAATCGGTCGCTGTCTTTGATCGTGATGGTAATATTGCCCCTTTTGTAAGTGGGTGTGCTACTACTGCCAAGAATACGAATGGGTTGCGTATACGACTTCAATATTGAAATCATTCACATCCAGTTAATTCGTATGTTATCGTCATTTTCCTATTGCTGATGTCATCTCAACAAGAACGAGGATTGAGAAAAGAAAAATCGACATTCCTTGTCGGATCACAATTATTTTGCAATATAGCAAGAAGCCGACGGACGCCGCCGACAGCATTACACCGCTCTATTATATTAGGACTGTGCCCTGTCCTCACTTCACATATCTCGTGTCTCATAAAGTCAACTCCCTAAATTGGGTGCATCGTCATTTTCATTATTATTGCGATGATGATGTGATAACCCATGTGAACGCAGTGATTAATTCGCTTGTGTAATAAAAAATATTGAGGAAAAAAGTTTTTTAAAAAAATTCAAGGATCATCAAACGCTTATCTCATTTTTACTCACTGTTTGCATGCAACACAATATCCCATGTGTGAGTACCTAATTTATGAGCATATGCATGCGTTCTCCTCAAGATGACTATTCATTTTCTACCCGACACCATCTTCACTTTTTCTAAGCTGTACAACAAGCCACGACTCCCTGAATGAGCAGGATTTTGTGAAGGACCTTCAACTGCACAGAGTAAATTACACTTTTTCCAGCTGTAAGTTTACCAATGAAAAGTTAGGTTAGTGTGTTTGCGTGCTACGTCTTAAAAAACAACTCGTGCTGTCGCCGCGTGCCAGCCGTCATCTTTCCATTTTCGTTCCTGTTTACTTTGTTGGATTGAAGAAAGAGGGGAAAAAGTGATCACATACGTTCCTCATTGAAATAATCATTATCATTATGATCATTGTCATGAATTAGACTCATGCAATGTAAACCCCGCTCCTGCTCTTCGTCTAACAGTTTTTTCGCCGTTTACTCAGCTAAACTCACAAAACAAAGTTGGCCGAATGAGGACGATGATGATGATAGCGAGGAGAAGGATGGAAGATGATAGGAATGGCATTGTCTGCTGGTTGCCTCCAAGCCAGCTGAGCCATGAGGCAAAGCAACGCAAAAACGGTGTCCTACCCAGAATTATCTGTGTGCTTTAGTTGGATAGTCTGCTAATATGAATACGTTTACATTGCAATATGTACACAGTGATAATGGTGCATTGCCGTTGTATTGCTATTGCTATAATGTGAGTGTGTGCTACAGGCAAAGATATAAGATTAGCAACTGACAGATAGACAACAGAAAACGCTATGTGCACACATTGTGATATGGTTATGGCGTGCTAGAGTTTTACTCCTTTGCAAACTGTAAATCCTTCTATTTCTGCAACAGCGCAGCACAAGGTATTCTAGCTGCTGGCTAAAGTATCCAGTCTGAAATAAGTTTCCTCTTTAAAATACGATACATCATTTATCTTTAATATGCAAGACTCACGCATATACACAAACTAACTTGATTGGGATAAAAACGCATAACATTCCTTTTTTGCACTTACTCCCTATCACCATTTGTAGAAGTGGGGAAAAAAGTGAAGAAGAATACGAGGAATAAAAGCAAAGTTGATTTTTTTTTGCAATACTATTATTATTACCATTGCAATATATCAGCAAAAGAGAGAGGAGCTCACAAGCAAGTTTACTTTTTTGTATTGTCTTCAATGCCATAATCGTGTCCGTGTGTATATTACCGAAGGAACGTAAGACTGGTCCTGAAAGAGAAAAAAGGACGTTTTCAAGATAGTACATAGTATTCAACTCACATCATGAATAGTGGGTTTTGTGCGAAAAAACACACAACGTGAAGGAAAAGCTGTACTGCAATCTATACAAGTTGTGTGGTTCTATCTTCTCCTGTCTAGTTTTCTAGTCACAAGAAAGGGAGACCAAAAACAGAACCGACGCAAAACGCAGGCTTAGTAGTACAAACGGACTGTGAGTTGCACAATCCACAACAAACAACAGGAGCAAAAAGCTAGCTGAACCGGCAGTCAGTGAGTCAGTCATCATCATTCTATTTTCTTCTCCTGTTCCGATAAACTCTTCGTGTCTTGCTCGCTCACAGTTTGTGCTGCAGTTTAGCTCACATGAGAAGAGAAAAAAACTTTTTCCCTTTCTGTCTACTTATTTTTGTGGATTCACATTCCCTCCCGTTCATTACTTCAGTGGAGAAGTGCTCACTTGACTGCAATGTTGGGTAGAGAGAAGATGGCAAGCTCTCGATAAAATTCCAGTGAACACTTGTAAAAGGTGTTTTCCCGAATTGGTGCTACAAAATTATTGTTATCCTAGAGAATCTCAGGGAAATAATAATTTTGCAAGTTTTCCACTTTCCCCAGTTCCATCCTTAATAACAGAGGAGAGCAGAGAGAAGAAAAAACTTGTTCTGGAAAGTTTCTCCTGAACTCAGAATATTATTGGTGTGTACATAAAAACAATATTCATTTCTTCACTGTCTTGCTTCGAGTGAATTGAATGGGATTACAATAGTCGAACATAATAAATGTCATTCTTGTAATTTCTATTGTGTAAAGAAACCCACAAACAAAAGCGGAGAATCTCTCTTTACTCAAGGCTACAGTGGAGTAAATAAAGTGACATTGTTGTTCCAATAAAGAAGTTTTAGATGTGTGTCAATATCCATTATTAAGATCCTTCGACTGGCCACCTTTTTCTTGATTCGTGTGTCGACGAGGTACACACACTTAAATAAATTATATGTGGACATTGTTATATATGCCCATCCCGTAAGACAAGTCGGGGGTATTACTGTTATTACTCTTGTAGCGAATATTTAGCTAGTATACCTACACATTTTATAAAGCTATACATGCGGTTTTTCAAGACGTGGTGCCATCACAATCTGTGATATATTACATTTGCGTGTTTGTTTTGTGGCGGTGCATGTGTACGTCTACTAAAGACGACGTCTTTTTTGTGGTAATGGTGTCTACGAAAGATAAGAACTATAACTTGACTATACACGCGCTTCATCGTCATCATCATTAGTGACATTATTATTATCATATGCTACGTCCTCTTCTGAAGAACAAGCACCTGACAAAGTTAAAGGATTACTATTGTTATTGTTATTACGAAAAGCAAATAAATGGCAATTGTAATAGTCCCAGATATAAAGACGAAATGAAACAACTTTATCTATTTCTATAGTTGATTCCAACTCAAACTCTTATATATGTTCAGACCACAAGAAAAAAAAGTCATCAGCGCCCAATGAAAATAATAATGGGAGAAAATATTCCACCACAAGAAAAAAAAGTTCATCACACATCGCAGAAAGTGTATATAACTGCCCTTGGCTACATTCGCAATTACAAGAGGTGAAGTGAACTCATAGTGAACGTTACAGCACGAGAGTGTTACTTCCCTTGTCGTCTCTTCATTTTTTTAAAAGCTAACAAGGAATAAAATATTTCCCCCCTTGTTAGTATTTTATAAAAACAACTATTTATTCGTACAAAGCTCGCGCTCCGAAAGGACTAAAAAAGCAGATAGACGAGAATAAAGTAACTAGATATTCACGGAGTAAATGAGAAAAATCAAGGTGTTTATTTTTTTTCTCTATTGGGTTTGGACTCTCTGGCAAATGATAATGATGATGTGTTGAGTTCCACTTTTTAATTGCCAGTTGAAACCTGTCTATTAGAGTTAAACAAATTTTTTCCCAGTGTTGCTATACACATCTTGCTTTGCATGAAGAGAGAGGGAGAGTGTGTTTGGTGCTGTCGATTATAATACATATATGATATTCCACGTTGTTTAAAAACGATTCCACAAATTGTTTTGCCTTTTTTAAGAGTCAAGTAAGTGATGTGAGTCAGTGGCCAGGGGATTGTCTAAAAGGGCAAGAAATGTGTGTGCAATTTTAAGCTAAAAATTTTATCACTACAAGTTCCACATCACAGAACGAATGTGCGTAGCTTTCAGTTGATACATGTAGCTTGTCAAGATAGCCAAATTGCTCGAGATAAAATAGCTGAACTTTGTGTATAAAAATTCTGCTGAGATTGGTAGACTATAGGCTGTATTGTCCTTGAAGTTTCAAGTTTCAGCAACTAATTAAGTTCTTGTGACGATATATTCCTATTTCTGTAAACAGTTGCAAGTAATTAAAAAAAGAGAACAAGATAATAAAATAATTCCTGCAATTATTTTATTTCTGGGGACCTTGAGCTCATTCATCAATTTGCGTAATGTTGCTGAATGAGTAGAAATTGTTATTGTGATAATAATACTGAAAGGGCGTGTTTCAGCAACTAATTAAGTTCTTCTGACGATATATTCGTATTTCTGTAAACAGTTGCAAGTAATTAAAAAAAGAGAACAAGATTATAAAATAATTCCTGCAATTATTTTATTTCTGGGGACCTTGAGCTCATTCATCAATTTGCGTAATGTTGCTGAATGAGTAGAAATTGTTATTGTGATAATAATACTGAAAGGGCGTTCGCTCTTTATACCACTTGTGTTTACGCACCCACACAGCCGACAAAACAAATATATTTAGGTGATCTGCTGTATCGACTGTCAACTATGAGTCAACTCACATGGACATGTGTATTGTCACGTAAAATTTGTTGGTAATTGAATAAAAACACGAGACACCACTTCACGGCACGCATTACACGCACATAAGATATCCTCGTATATAATGAACTTTGACGGATAGAGTTACGAGGGAGCGGAATAAGAAGGAAAAGCAACTTATCGGGATGAGCGTTATCAGAGAATAGAAAAAAAGGAATAAAAAAACGATCCAAGTGCGTTGTCCTTTTGGGAAGTGAAACTTATCCGGAGGAAGAACATTCGAATGAAATAACATTTGGTGTAATTAGATATCTAGGATATTGGCTTCGTTTCAAAGAAGTCAAGTAAGCGTGCGGAACTGTGATGGTTTGCTAGGAAGCAGGAGAAAAACAATAGAATGAGGAACAACACTTTAACAGATATAAATTCAAAATGTGGAAATGTACAATACGTATTTTAGACACGCTAAGAAACTTTTTATGACTTTATCCGCGTGAGGGAGGATGTTATGGTGTAGATAATTGTTTGATTAAAACTTCTTATCTGATACATACATGCATACAGAGTAGTCATTATTGTAAAGATCACCTGTTTAAAGTCTTCACAAGATCTCAAGAATATTTTGAAATGATAAATACAACAGATTAAAGAGCAGAACATAATGTATCGTGATCGTGAAAACGGTAGTGGTGGCATGGGGGGTAGCGGTAACCAACACCTCCACCACTCTTCCCACCTCAATCATCACCCTCAACATAATCATTTCCCTCATCAACATCATAATTCTAGCAGTAGTAGACCTTTGGTAAGCGGAGCAAGTAATGGGGCAGGTCCCTTGCCGGTGCTCCCTCCACACAAGTCACATCCCCGCTTAATTGAACCAAGTTTGTCCCGTTGGACAGCAAATCCTGTTTCATTACCGCCACGAATTTCCTCATCTTCTTCAGCTACCCCGTTTCCTTCTGGTGCTTCCGGTGGTGGAATTTTGGGAACAGGCTTAGGAAGAATTCCTTCCCAAGTTCCAACAGTTCCTCAAAGAAATAATAACTGTGTCAGTGATAACTGGGTTGATTTGGAAGAGCTTTACAGATGGCTTCAAGAACTGGAAGATACAAAGATTGGGGAAATCAGTGACGAAGATCATAGTTTCGGTAAGCATCTATACTTTGTTTTCTCACGAAACGAGAAAGAAAGAAACGTAATAGATCGGTGTTGGAGACTCTGATAAACGGATCTAGTAAAGTGACTTTGATGCATGAGACCCAAAACACAGTACAGTTTCCCATGCTATCAAAACTGAAGTTTTTATACAACTTCTGCCAATACATTCATTTCCTTCTCTGTATATCTAATTGCTATACGGGATGTGGAAATATGGGAAAGCCTAATAAAAAACTTGATTGCCGTGCTGGGGCTTGTTATTATCTCTCCATTCGTTTTCTTCTTGAATCTGTGTATATATGTCTACATGGACTATATGGTATTTTCCACACCAGTCAACTGGGTACAATGTCCTTACAGACTTTTAAATGAATGAGCTAAAGGAGAAGTGTATATATTTAAGGTTGGAAAAGTTTACAAGGAAGTATATTAGTGCTAGACTCTCATCTCATCTGTTGGGAGTAAAATAAGCGAGCTGAGAAGCTAAGACCAAGGTCATTTTATAGAGACGAGTTTTAATAGTTCCCCTTACGACTTCATGATGATAATTTATGTATGCCTTTGCACACGCTCTTCTTAGCGTTCCCTTCCCTTTTGGTTGGAAATCCAATTTAAGTAGTTAATCTAGGACCACGTGAAACCTTTATGTGCCACTAATCTCATTGTCATTGGGCAGGAAGAGGTTATATCAGCGCACGTGGAGTATATTGTACTTGTCGTGGTTTAATTTAAGTAAGCATATGTGCGCTTCTTCCTGTACAGATAATGAACGTAATATAGGATGACTAACCAAGTTAAATTTATGTATGTGATGTAAGCCTGGCCACTTACATATAGAAATGTAGAGACTTCCTAAGTTAAACATATGCGGTATGGTTTTCGAGAAAACTTGTGGGTAGAGAGGAGAAAATTACAGAATTTTCTTCGACTTTCCTCTCTCATGCTTTATGGAAAAAGGGAAAGCTTTTCGTGAAATTTAAAGAATGCTCGGTTTTAAGCACTCATAGGCAGGCAACCTTTTCAAGTATACTTTTGGAATACAAACAAGTTTTCATGTAAAATGGGGTGATTTAGAGAAAAGTGATAGGATAACAGAGACAGAGAGGGATCTCTTTTCGCTTTGGCTATCTCCAAACTCTTTAGTGTTTTCATCGACATAGTCATCATGAGTGTAATCCCCCTAGCTCTTTGTTAGAAATCCTCTTACACTGAACCCAATTTAATGAGCAGAGTCATTGTTGGAAAGATAAAAGATTCTCGAGTGAAAGTATCATAAAGGTTTCTTGTTGTTCAGCGTTGGTAATGTAATTATTGCAACATTGTCATTTGAATTATTCACTATTCTACGCGTTTCATTTCAACCTGTCCTTGAAACTTTCAGATTTTAAGTCGTAAAGGTTTCTTGTTGTTCAGCGTTGGTAATGTAATTATTGCAACATTGTCATTTGAATTATTCACTATTCTACGCGTTTCATTTCAACCTGTCCTTGAAACTTTCAGATTTTAAGTGCAATTTTATCATTTTCATCTTCAAGCATGCAGCTGTCTATAAATAGTAGAGATTCTTTACCTGGAAATTTAATTTTCATTCGGGTTTGCATAAACTTGGAAATGTTTTCATTGTCGTATTGTATATTTGCTCATCTTGTAGCATCTTGGCCTATTTCCACATTCCTTGTAAAAGACTCAATTATTGACAAGAGCTCCCAACCGGGGTATAGTTCCCTTCCAAAAAATATCCTGTCTGAGAATAGGCTTATTTTATCAACAGATATGATTACATACTTTACTCTGCAAACAAGGACAATAACATTTTCCTAGCTTGATAGCTTGTTCCAGGGAGGGAGAATACAGAACACACACATGCTTATCGTGTTCGATTAATCTCATTAATATTTTAATCAGCTCAAGAGTATATCATTTTCAATGAAAGTTCCGTTCCATTGCGTGACTCGCAAAGACGCTTTACATCTTCTTCCCTTTTTCCTACAGGCAAACTTATTTCAGAAACAAAGAACTTAACTCATGCTGCACAACACAAGCTCAAACAAAGCTCTGTGTACAATAATACGTATTAAGAATGTGCTTTGTAAAACGTGGAGCAGCTGCATCGTCTTACTTTGGAGTAACGGCCTTCTTACCCCAACGGTGTGACTATTCGTAGGTATTTTTTTTCTCAAGGTAAAATAATAATATCGTATGGTACACTACTAAATGAAAACGTGCAAGTCCACCGCTCCACAGCCCCTCTGCGCATTATTTTTCGAGGAAGAAGGAAGTTTGACTTTAATATTACATTAGAATTGAGAAAAGTTTTCTCTAGAGTGAGCGGCGACGAGGAGACGGAGGATCCAACCTGAAAAGTTCTATCAAGTAGGTATCATGATATCTTGGTATTGTATGCACATTGTTCCAGTTCCGAATAAAAAAAAGTCAGCACTTTCTGCATCAAAGTTAGAAGAGTATTGTAAAGAAAAAGCCGTTGTGTCAGAGTCTCAGAGAAAGACGTTGATTGCCACATCTTGCACACGTACATTTTATTATTACGGAGGTGGTCCACATTCAAGTCGCGGTGTGTGTGCCATGACCACAGCATACTGTAGTATATGATACTTTCTACCTGGCTGTCTTTTTTCCTTTCATCTTGATCTCTTGCCTCATTCATGTTGGGATTAGTTGTACAGCTACTTGGTCAGTGGTGTTGGACACAATGCAATGAATAAAAAGTCTGGGTATTATGCAGTAAACTCGAAGATATTTATATATTTTTTCTTCTTTCATCAAACCTCCTTTCTGCTCTCCGTCTG
This sequence comes from Sinodicranocentrus sp. ZH6, assembly GCA_027743935.1. NCBI lineage: Eukaryota > Metazoa > Arthropoda > Collembola > Entomobryomorpha > Entomobryidae > Sinodicranocentrus > Sinodicranocentrus sp. ZH6. Next base: position 1,150 of record JAHZNA010001108.1, on the reverse strand, counting down.
TCGCTCACTTAAGAATTCATGACACTATATCCTGACGTAATGGATGGATAAAATTGTGATTTCAAACAGCTGAAGTGAAACAAGTCGAGTTGAGCTTGAGCTGCTGGTTTTATAGGTATAAAAATACGTAGCTCGTTTTCTAACGGGCTTTACAAGGAAACGGTCCTGTTTTGAAACTGAATACTTCTTTTTCTTTTTCCTCATCGCATTACAATGATCACTACGCAGCGCAGTGAAGTCACCCACCGTTTCATTATTTTTGACTGAATAAATATTTTTGCATTTGTATTTTTCTATCAGTTCAAGCATCCAGTGTGACTTTTGTAAGTGCGGGATGAAAAGAGTAGAGAAATGTTGAATATCATTGTGCTACTTTTTTGCGAATGAAAGTTTCTCCTTTTCATTTCGTTTCTGAAGAATGAATTGCATCCCCTTTATATGTACATATGCCTCTATCCAGAGAAATGGAGCTGGAATTTCGTGTAAGGTATGATGAAACCAGGGATTGAAAGTGATCCTTGAGTTGAGTTCTGCACTATGCTATATTGTGTAGTATTGTTCCCATTGTGGGAGCAAGAATACACGCTCGATTGCTTGTTATGCCGTTTTTTATACTAAATTCAAAAGAAGAGCATACACAAGCTGAGAGCTACATGTCTCAACTCCTCTAAGGATTTAATAATAAAATTCGAAATACGTAATGTACATACTTATGAAAAAGAAATGTTCTCAATGTATGTGTGTGCCGGCACTCACCCTATACTGCTGCTAGTATATTCAATTTCTTCGAATAGCTGGCTCGTTGGAGATAGGAGATTCTCACCAACTTCGAAACAACTGTCACAGCTCTACATTGCCTTGTGTAGAAATGCCACAGTAAAGCGTCCAACGTATCGTTTCTCCATTTTCGACAAACTAAACCTGTCCGGACGGACGGAGATTTTTGCAGAGTGCGCATTATCCATTCATGTTGGAAATTCATAATAAAGTACATTTCTCCGGATTTATAAGGTCAACAACATCCGAGCTTTAGGGAATGAGGGCAAGAAAGATCACAGCGCTTCTGGTTACGTACCGAAACTGCGCGCTTTTGTTTTTCTTCTCTTTTATACTCCCTATTTATGTTTGAAAGGGCTTGAAATGTTGTCAA
>JAHZNA010001107.1:0-10905 GCA_027743935.1 Sinodicranocentrus sp. ZH6 | reverse complement strand
TGATAATGAGTAATGAAACATGAGCATAAACGCGATATGTTTCGTTAAAGCTCATGCGAACTACACCAGCCGCTAGCCGTCAGGATTTGCAAATAAAAGATAGACAGCTATACTGCTGCACTAGCTACATCAACTTGCAGTACTAAAGTCACAATAAATATTTCATTGAGCTATTTGATACAGCCAGCACAGGTTTTTTACTCAAAGGTTCCATTCCGTATGTATAAAGCTGATCTTCTTGGCTTGTGAAATTTAAATTCAAGACTGACTTCCGAGTCTTCACCAGAGTTGATTAACTTCTTTGAAAACCAATGATATATGACATAGGCACTTGAATTCCCTGATGGTAAAAGAGCTTTAGAATTTGATTTTAATCAGATGAGATTTTTGTAAGAATATTATATGGTTCTTGCCTCCTCATTTCATTTGTACACGTGCTCACTTTGTGTACTTTTGGCTAAAGCCTAAACATATTCAAGGGCGAAAATCATCCTGTAGCACAAGAACTGGGAAGACCGGTCTGATAGAACGATAGAAGTCATTCCTCTATTCTCATTCTGATGTTGAACGTTGAAACACAAACACACAATTTCCCGATGATTCTCAAAGCCATTTCTAATGTAGATATACAAAATACAACTACAGTTGCACGGATACAAGGGGGAGAAATTCATACAGTCTACATTGGTGAGATTGCCACTTAAAATACCAGACTTACTACGACCAAGACCAGCGAATGCATTTATTGAATAGGAGCAAAGAAGCATTAAATGTCTTGAATATTACTACTATTATTATCAGAGCTGAAACTGTGAGTCCTACAGTGATGTGCAGCCGAGTACATAACATACATGTATATATGCAATGGAATGTGTATCCTAAACCAATTTTTGCTTTTGTTCTATAACCATCCTGTTTTATCACGGCCACTAATCTTTTTCTTCTAAATTTTTCAATACTATAATTTTCTAGTAGGTTCTCATATTTGGAGCATTGATTGAGTAATCCCTTTTGCACATCGCATTTATTTTATTCCCATTTCTCCACTCCTCCTAAAATCCTCGCAGTTGTACATTAACCGATTAAGTTGTCAATTTTTTTAAAATTAATAGCACTTCACAGAACTGTTATGTGGTTTAATCAGTTGGAATCCCTAAGCCAATCATTCTTAGGTTAGTGCAAGTGCAATAAATTACTTTCTATTGAAGATGACAAGGTGTATTTTAATTCTTATTATTCGTATGGCAAATATGGACTAATACCAGTTTGCCAAGGATTCATCTTCATGGAGGTACGAAAGCACTTTCAAACTTATACTTCTTGCTAAACTAATATTTATTTACCCAATACATCTTATCAATAAATCCATAACCATCAACCATATCTTTAATCATTAATCTTTGCTCACGTTATCACAGTACATATTAGTTCAATGAAGCCGTTTTTTTACGTCTACACACCCACCATTGATAGCACGACACGTTTTATGGAACATGTACAGTTAAATAAAAAGCGTATTCATGATTTAATACATTTATCTCTAGCTCTGTGAAATATTTGGTAAAATTTCGCTCACCATTACTACAAATTAAGCCTATATAAACTCAAAGATTTATACGAAGATATTTAAATACCTCTGTCAGTGGATTTATACGTTTTCCGTAAAAATGGGTATACTGTAAGTTATACCGCGAGACAAGTATGATTTTTATGTACTTTTACAATACTGACAAATTTATTTTCTTACTTGTGGCAATAAGAAACAAGAAAGTTAAGGTATACTGGATAGCGTATTAAACCAATGAATTTTATTATTTTCGCTGCTATCAATTGATTTTCGATTCCTCTATCCTCAGAGATTTAACTTACTTTATACTACTGACAACTGACAGTCAACAGTGCCTTGGAAGATGTGTAAACGCTTTCAAGGAAAGAACTCCGCACTTCCTTGAAGTTGAAGAAACATTTAATTCACATTCACATAAATGCAAGTTATTAGCAAAAGCGCATCTACGTGTAGTTATCACTATCATATAATATTCCATTGGCTATTGACATACAACAACGTATTTCATAGAATTACAATCGAATGCGTAAAAACGGTTACGTTTTTTAGACCTTTATGAATGATCTAAATAAAGGGTTAAAGTGCAAGTGTACATATGCAGCAAGCAGCAATGATTGCAGTGTGAGTGAGTATTATGGTTGGGTTTCGATTAGAGGTTCACTGTTGTTATTTTAATGTGGTTTTATCCCGCACAATAAATTAACTGGGAAGTTCGCCAGTGTCTCTGAATTATCTGAATGGAATTTATTGGTCATCCTTTTGATACTTACAGGTCACCATAAGATGTACATTTTACTTATTAAAAAATGTATTAAACTATGCAAGTATGTGCCAAAACTTTCCATCTGGCTGTAAGAAGGGAATACGATGTTACTTATACTTAGGAGGATGCCTAACCCACCAAATGAAAACAATTTTCCTCTAGCTGCACACTCATGCACAGTAATGTTAAATCAAAATCAAAAGAACATTTAAGCTCTTATTTAAGCTATTCTCTCGTACCACCTTTTTGTGTATTTCATACGCAATCAGATCCAACGACGGCATTTATACATATTTAGGGAAATATATTTCGGCTTCTGAGACCTCAACAAGTTTCAAACATTTATAATTTGAATAGCTGTCTGAGCGACACCAAAAACTGTCTAGACTTTAGATCTTCATTATAGATTTCTGAATCTTTAGTATTATAACTTTTCGTTATTCTCTCACAGCTAATCTGTGCTTTCAAGCATGTCATTAGTCGCTTTTCATCCACATTGTATTATAATCGCAATTGAGAAAACGCAAAAATGACCATATCGCACGTAAACATGCATGTACGGAATGGAGATACTTTTAAGTGAACTTGCTTAAGAGAGTACACGCACACACAAATGCACGCTGCAGCTAGATCATGCTTTACCAAATTAAAAGATGTTAAACAAACCAGCTATTTGTATAAATATGCCGGACATTATGAGGGGATCATCGAAGATCATAAGCCAAATCAATGAGTCTTAATGTTCACAAAGTATTAGTATTTATTTAGCTAAACCGTTAAAACTTATGCACCAACTTATATATGTGTATGTTTTGTATGTCAAACCAGAATTAAACCGGAATCATTCATTAAAAAACCAACGATTCCAGTTCCATCGCTGCTGTAAGTGTAACACGCACAAACAGACCTTTCGTTCGATAATATTAATATATAAGGTCATTTAATATTAAACATCTGCAATACGTTATGAGAATGAAGATATAAAACTGGCATCTACATCTACATATGTAATAGACACTCACGCTTTAAAGTATCTGTGGCCATGATTGAATTTAAGTAGTTCGAATCCAAAGTGATGAGTTTTAATGTTCATAAAGTCGCTTTTTCAGATATTCCCTCAGATCATTTTCAAAGTAATTCTCCAGTCGAGCAAGTCAGATTTTAATTTATCTTCGACTGCCTGTAAGTACGTTGCACAGAGTTTAAGTGAATATCCTTCAGTATTGAAGTGCAAGCCGTTTATTAATTGCTCACAAAGATATTTCATGGACTCGCCTTTGTTTGATNGAATATCCTTCAGTATTGAAGTGCAAGCCGTTTATTAATTGCTCACAAAGATATTTCATGGACTCGCCTTTGTTTGATTCCTTATGCAAGATTAAGCATTCAAAATTAGAAAAACTTTATTCATCAGTTTCGATTCCATCCATAAGCAGGTAAAAAAATAGTGTGAATGAACAAACGTGTAGTTTTAATAATATGAAATAACTTCTGCAAAAGTCTATTTAGTTATTTTGCAGAAAATCGTTTGTTGATCTTCCACTTAAAGGTCATGCGTTCCTTGTTTACAGAACTACTCGAATTGAATGTTGAAAGCTAATCAAACGTTATAATATGCATTAGATTTGCCTTTGTTCAGTTACTTTAAATACTGAAACATTATAATTCCAGCAAGTAACTCTAAGGAATTCTGGAGAAGAGAGTTTAAAGTTATTGTGCGTAGACGTAGACGTAAACAAATAGGATACCCTTTCGTTCAAAACTTATCTTTTTAAACAAAGAGAATATCATGTAAATTTTATTAAACAGATATTTATTGAGCATGGCCAAATGGTATCACATGTCTCTACTTTTGTGAATCTCTTTCATTGCATTGCACAACGTGAGCAATTGTTTAATCTTCTCCCTCGAGTCATGTTGTATACCTATCTAAAAACATTGATAAGCTCTGAAAGGTTTTATTAGCACATAATCATTTCGCTTTACGTTACAACTTGCAAGCCAAATCTGCAGTTAATGTATAACATTGTCATCGATAATTCAGGATGCAAATACAGATTTTATTTTTTCTAACTTGCGAAGAAGGGAAAATATCCTCTTTAGTACTCATGATTTTCAGAGACGTCATGTGATCTTGAATTTAATTACTCATAAAGAGGTGGAAGAACTGTGCTTGCGTTTTTTTATTCATTTGTGTGCTCTGCTCTTGAATATGACCGAGTAGCAGCCAGCTCAATTAAGGGGTGGATGAATATTTAACGAATGACCTGAAAATAAACTTATCAGGGATAATCTGTGTTACGCTCTCTCATAAATAAATTTATCACGCAAAAACTAAGACGAGCTTATTTTGAGGTGGGCAATGACGATGACCACATGCAATGGTATGCAAGTTCCTTTCATTCAAGTGCAACAAATACCGATGTATAACTTATTCTGTGTTCACAATTAGTCAAACACATTATAATCAATATTCCTTCATGTACGTTCCTTAATCAGCACATAATTAACTTTTATTCATCTTAATAATATGTTACAGAAAGTGAAACCGTGTTCATTCCAGGCTTAGTTGAGGTCCTACTCAGTTGAATGCGCTAACAATTTCCAGTTGTGTCAAATTAACTACACATCAACATACGCTCAGCCATCGTTGACAGGGGTGCAGTGGATATCTGAAGTTTTTATTTGATTTTAATTTTACCTTGATGATTGCCAAGTACGGAATGGTAGAATCGTGGTCTTCGAATTGTACCGGCTCTAACGCTACACCATACTTTTTTAATAGATCTCAATCAAAATTTTTAATTTACAATAGTAAACCTGACGGTAGAAACGTTAGAAGTGATAAATTGACTCTTTTTTTAGAACTACCTTAAATACATAGTTTATTTGAATTCGAATTTAAAGAGTGGTGAAGGGCATTGCTAGAGTGTTAAAAAATAACTTAACGCAAATCTCCGTTAGTAAAATAAAAGGTTAGTATACGAAAGTCTTTAAACTGCGACATTTGGTAAAGTTTCCAAATTAATTGGTTCTTCTGTTAACAATCAAGCTTCCGTGTTGCGCGGTGTACAATGAGTGACAATAGTAAAAGAAATGGATACGGTGCAACAGATAAAACAGCTCCAGCAAATGTGAATGCAAATAGTGGCTCAGAGGATAATTCGGATGATATATTTTACTTTAATGATATTAAAATTCCATTTTCCGATGACCAATATATGCAACAAATCCGGGAGCAAGCAGGTCAAATCGGAGGACCTGTTATGGTCAATTATCAATATGCAAGAAGTCGGAGAAGGTAAATTCAAGCTCTTGCATTTTTATCTACATATTTATATGCTCCGAAAGCTCCTCAAAATATTTTAACAATGTCTTGATTTATTTTTAAGACCGCTGGTACGAACGAAATCTGAATCCGACTTTCAAACTCTCCTTGACCAGGATGAGGATGTTGCTCAAATGCGTACCCGCTTGGTTAAGCGATACGGCAAAGCTCATCGAAGTTTTCCCTTGAAAGCACTGCCGAAATTTACGGGGCAGCAATGGTTGGTGCTGGCTACTTTAGCAATCGTTGAATTTACGTGCTTCTGCGCCATGTCTATTTTAGCACCGTTTTTCCCCAGTGAGGTATGCTATTCAAACTAATAAATAAACTTCAGGCTCTCACAAACTGAAGATAATTTTCACACAATTTGATTGAAATGCTCAGGCGAGCGCTAAAGGAATCCCATCATCTATATCCGGTTTTGTGTTCAGTATATACGCTTTGGTTATATTTCTAACTTCCCCCCTTATGGGAACCATCGTAAGTTCAGTTTTCATTAAATTGTTTTTGGACAAATTACTTTGCCATGTTAATCCCTCATGCTTAAACATAACTTTTCAGGTTGGACATGTGGGTCCAAAATTTCTGCTAATTTTAGGTGTTTTTGTGGGAGGAAGTTGCAATATTCTGTTTGGGTAAGACAGTTTTCAGTGTTATTGTACATAAATTATCTATTAGAGCAATAATAAAGATGTTTAAATTTCAGAGTTTTAGGATATGTTAAATCAACTGGAGTTTTTATTACGTACTGCTTCTTGGTGCGGATATGTGAAGCATGTGGAGCTGCGGCGTTTTCCACTGCTAGCTATACTATTGTTGCTGAAGTTTTTCCAGATAATGTGGGAGTAGTTTTGGTAAATTCATGAGAAATTTATTTTATCTGCTAAGAATTGGGAAAATATGTACTATATAGTTAATACTGATACTAGAATAAATATTTTTTAAAAATCCTCTTAGGGAATTTTAGAAACATTTGTCGGTTTAGGACTCAGCTGCGGTCCAGCAATAGGGGGGTTAATGTATGATTATGGAGGGTACGGTCTACCATTTTACTCGCTAGGATGTTTAATGCTTTGTACAATACCTCTGAGTATGTTCGCGTTTCCGAAAACTGTATTTGATGGGGATCAATCACCAAAACACGGTGGAATGTTTAAATTATTGAAACTTCCGTCTATCGTTGTTATTTGTTGTGTTGATATCCCTGCCAACATAGGGCTGACAATGTTCGATAAGCAACAAAGCGGACTCTAAATAAAGACACCTATATAGTCTACAGTTCCTACAGCTTTCGTGGCTTATCGAAATCACGTTAAAAGCCCCGAATGAATTTTTCATGAATGTATATTTTTATTCAGTTTAACCTGTCGGCGAAGCAACTTGGGTTATTTTTCCTCTTGATATCAGCCATATACGCAATCTCCAGTCCTTTCTGGGGCTGGTTGGCTGACAAGATTGACAGAACATGGATTATGATGGTGACTGGATTGCTGATCTCTGGGTTAGGACTATTTTTGTTGGGTCCATCGCCATTTCTTCCGTTTTCCAAGTAAGTACTGACCAATATGAATGAAGTTGCAGTTTAAATATACCTAGTAGCATATATGGTAGTTACTTTTTTAATTTGACTCGTTTCAGCACAATCCCATTAAATATCGTAGCCTTATTCGTACTCGGTGGTGCTGTTGGATTGACGTTGATTCCAACTTTCGAAGCACTTTTGGACACAGCTTTGTAAGAGTATTTTGCTTCTCCTGCAACTCTATAATGCGACATTGTAAATTTCTTACTTCTCAGAATGTTTGTCTAATGTTAAATGTTATTTACATGTGTTTTAGAGATGCCGGATATCCCGATGACGCCTCAACCTATGGGCTTATTGCTGGACTGTGGTCTGGTTCATATTCATTAGGGTGAGTGATGTGGTTCAAACCAAGTTTTAGTTTGGTTTATTCCACTTCAGAGTCAACCATTACTCTTTAAATGAAACTGGACTTTGTTTATTTCAATTAGTGAGGTCATCGGACCATCACTTGGTGGGTTCTTACTAGATCATTTCGGATTTCCAGTTTGCTCCACTGTAAACGCTATCATGTGCATTCTGCTGGTAAGCTCAATTTGTAATATTCCTCAGTAGAGTAAAACGAATTCTAACATTAAAGGAAATTATATTTGTGCATTCATAATTTTCTATTGGACAGGGTATTTTTGTCCTCTTGTACTACTGCTCAGTTGGTGACGAAGACTCCAGCTCTGAATGTGAAGTTAGTGGAAAACGTGTTAAATCAACTACAGAAGCTTCTGATTCAGGAATCAGTGACAACGTTGGTCTTTCCTCGTCACAGTCGTCTGATTCGTTTAGCAATGGAGAAAAATTTGTTGACTCTACAGAAGTAATGGATGAAACAACGCCCCTTTTACTGCCAAAGAATCTAGATCAAAAAACTAGTAATTTGATCGCGTCATCTGTACACGCTCATAGTAACATGATAAGTAGCTCTCCAGTGGATATTTTATCAGATGATGATTACATTGATGAAGCTTGTATTCAAACAAGAGAAAGTTTCCCCGATGTTTTAAAGACTGTATGTTTTAGTGCCAGCGGAGCTGTTGAGGTTTGAGCTTTTCGGTCGCAAAACCTTCATTAGCGAAGTGAACTTATGTAATTGTAGAATTATTATAAATATTTCTTGTTATAACTCATTGTCACATTTGAAAAGTATGCATCTGTGATTTCAAACAAGCTCAAACGACTGAATGGAAGTTGCATGTGTGCTTTTAGCAAACGTATTTTACCTGATGTCTTTTACGCTATGCACTCTAGCATCAATTAACATATTGCCAGAATATAAACTTATAAAAACTATTGTGTCTTACAGTCAGTGCGTCATTTAATTGTTATGTATAAATTTGTTATCAGCGTAAAACACAATCCTTTATACTTAAATAAACTTATGTAAAGCATAAACAAACATCACGAATCGTGTATTTTCTGTTTACATATAGTGCAATTTGTAAACGCCAAATTATGTGACGTCTATTAAACTATATCATGTACGAAAAATCAGTTTTACTAAATGCGTTTGAAAAAAAATTGGCATATTTTAATTTAATTTAGGTAGGCTTTGATACAGCCAAAGGTACTGCCGACTTTAAAATAACGGCGTAAGTGTAAATCATAGCTCATTGCAAATTGCAATATTCCCAGCTAGATGTTTGCTGACTTATATTCATTCGGTTCGGACGACGACATCCTAATACTTAAGTCAGACATTTTATGGCTATTGAGAGGTTGCGTTGAAAAAACTAGAGACGATTGGAAAGGATCCATCCTAATACTTAATTAAATGGGATCTACATGTAGGATTTTATGGTTTGGCATTGGAAAATTAGTATATTATGCCAGGTATGCGATTCGAAAATCCGTCATCTTTATAAATGCTTGCTTTCATATCCTGCCTAGTTTAGTTATCAATTTTATCCGTGTCTGACAGTCTGTGTTCAAGCACCAAATTTGGTGACTCACGTTATCTAATTTGGTGACTTCCGTTAAAAATCACCAAATTTGGTTACTTGAAGCACCAAATTTGGTGCCTTTAAAGTTTTATGTCGTTTAAAAATCCAAACAGAGTTTTTCCTTATCAACACATACATTAAAATTCCGATCTATTATCTGGAGTAAGTATTGGATCTTTTCACCGTGCGAAATTAAAATTTATCGTGCAAATTTGGAGCAATCGATTTTCAAAGTTGATTGTTCAAAATAGAAATGGACTAACGAAAAGGTTAAAACATGTTACACGCTACATGTCTCACAAGGGAGTACGTTTTGGTGAAGCTTAAACTAGACCAAACAAAATATCGTTTCTAGTGTATTTTATAGCGTAGATTACGAATCTTCTAAAAGGTTAAAACATGTTACACGCTACATGTCTCACAAGGGAGTACGTTTTGGTGAAGCTTAAACTAGACCAAACAAAATATCGTTTCTAGTGTATTTTATAGCGTAGATTACGAATCTGAAATCCGTTTTCTGTAAAACGCAAGTTTGGCTGAGCTATAAGAGTATTTCTTACATATATATCATATAAATATAATAGTTAAACCACTTCAATCCTGTTATAATTCATTTTCACTATGCATGGTTTCTCGGTTTTTGGTCTGACTCTATTGATATCTGTGTCGAATTCTATAAAGAAGTTAATTATTTTGTATAATTCAAAACAGGTTTGAAGTTTCTGGTGTGCTTTAATAATGTTAGTGTTGCATTTGAATTTGAATGCAATATAAAGCATAAAACAAAATACATTTATTATATAAACTTTTCTAAACATTATGAAAAATCCACATTTTTCAAATACTAAGCACTGATAATGTTACATATTATTTGCTGTCAACAGTTTAATTTCCTCGAAATTTGTGATTTTGTTTATATTCCATTAAATACAAATGCATGTGATGTCAAATAAATTATATAACAAATGAGAAAAAAACTAATGCTTGACGTATCTGAGCAAAGAAATTCAACTCCATTTTAATGTTAGTCCATCAGTCCAAGTTGGTCCAGTGAGAGATAAACCATCCAGTTTTAAAATCTGCATATAACACAATTACATATTAATATGGATTAAATTCTGGCTTAATTACGCATTTATTACAAACTGAATTGTTACTAGCATTTTGTGAACGGTTTTTTCAATTACCTTCTCCTTATTTAAGTACTGGCACTCGTAAGGTACGTTGTTTAAAACAGCAGAAGTTGCAGCAAACATTACACCTCTTATCTCAATACTTCCCAGCGTCATGTTTGCAGAGTCATAACCAGAAAATTCTTTCACCAGTTTGAATTCATTTTCCTCTGCTTTAAGAAGGTAATGATTATATTGGACAAGGGTGTCTGGGACTGAAAAGATTGGTAATTTAGATTTATGAGCACTTTAACAAACTTTGAAACAAATACATAGTTAGTGACAGCAAAATTGAAATATGTAGGACATACGATTCGAAACTCCGTCATCCCAGTAAAACTCGCCCGTTGCGTTACCATCTTTGGACAGGAAAATTTGAATGTGGAATTTATTCTGACGGCTGTAAAAAACCAGTCGTACATGAAATTTAAGATATTGCATATCTGTGTTAGAAATGACATCAATTTACCTAAGTTTGGTATTTAAAGCATGATCTTGCTTAATAATGATTGTCCCTCCCCGATACAAAATCGGAATGGAATTGTCAGGAATCTTGAGG
>JAHZNA010001106.1:0-18795 GCA_027743935.1 Sinodicranocentrus sp. ZH6 | reverse complement strand
AAAAAGGGACGTTTTTCAAGTCGCCGTCCTGTCTCAAAAAAATATTATCTTCTCCATGATCCCCTCATATAAAGCAAGATTACTTTAGACTTTTGGTGACATTTATGATGTGCCATATAGCATCCCATTCCAGACAAAATGTCTCTCTCTCTCTGGACATCTAACAAGTCACATGACATAACCAAAGAATATATTTCTTTTGATAACATTCCTCTCGATAAAATCTTCTCCTTTTGTATCCACCAAGTCAAAGTCAGGGCTAGCCCCAACTCTTTGAACTAAAAGGCCAATGTGAAAATAAGGATGAGAATGAGTTTGCACTATTTATTATGATTATCATTCCTCATATATCTTAACCCTATTACCCATCCCATGAATGGTCTTCTGTTCACAATCCAATGGGATTTTAATAGGATCAATCAGACGAGGACGGAAGAAAAAAGTTATAATAATATAATACACAGAGCTCAATTTGGATTTTCGAGATTACTCTTAATGAGCAATAGGGAAGGGTTATCAAACATTTTTCTTTATCATCCTCTCTCTCTCTCTCTCTCTCTCAAATATGCAGTCATGGATGAATCATAATAGCCCATCGTGCATTTTTTTTCCTCCAATCTTTCATGCATAAGGTAGTCTATTGATTCAACCTGATCTTGTAATATTCCTGGCCTTGCTTTAAAGGTGAGCTTGGCTTTAAAAAGAGCATCATCATGTCAGAATCCATGTGGATGGCTCATTATAAATCCCTAAAAAAGTCCTTATATAGACCTGTCTCGTCATTATGACTCCACTCATTCACCTCTTTTCTCAGCACATCTCATCCCCTCGATCTCCTCTTGTGCTATATGGGACTATAGAGAATCTCTCTTTTTCTCAAATTGACGAAACAGAAGGAATATACATGATCATGTAGTCACCTTGCAAAATATGTGGCAAACTTAATACCTCTCATTCATCCCGAGATTATTATTTGTGTATTACGCCATGACTCTGATAATATTAGGTACACTAGGGAATTACAAGGTCTTGTGGATCACGACATTTGAGAAGAAAATGATGATGTCAGCATGCATGACATTTTCTTTTCCAACTCTCGGTCGAGTAATATGTATGATTAAATTTAGATTTTTTTATTACATTGTCATCATATTAATGATTTTTTTTCAAAAATATTTTCTTTATTCATGGGCTACACAGCCTTTCTTGAGATTCCGTCTAAAATTATCTTTGAGCAGGTGACAACTTTATAATTATTTGTTCGACATTTGAGAAGAAAATGATGATGTCAGCATGCATGACATTTTCTTTTCCAACTCTCGGTCGAGTAATATGTATGATTAAATTTAGATTTTTTTTATTACATTGTCATCATATTAATGATTTTTTTTTCAAAAATATTTTCTTTATTCCTGGGCTACACAGCCTTTCTTGAGATTCCGTCTAAAATTATCTTTGAGCAGGTGACAACTTTATAATTATTTGTGCTATTATTTTTCGCACCTAATTTTTCAACCAATTACCTTCCTCCTTCAAACAAAAGAATCCACATTTTCCCTTTGTTTCCTCAAGTAAGCCAGAGAAAACAATAGAATTGAATTTTAATTTTTTTTCTAGAGCAGTGTCCTCACAAAATGAAGTAGTCATTATGAAAATTACTTTTTTTTCTTTCAAAAACACAAACTCAATTCCTCTCGTAATTTAGCCTCCATTTCCACACTCATTTGTCACCTGCATGTCTCCATCCTCAAATTATCCTTCCGACAAATTAGGTCAGGTGATCTATCACTGTCGTAGAACACAAAATTGACCACTGCATACGCATATAATTTCTTCATAAAATAAAATACAAAACAATTTCAAAATCTTTTCATTGTTATCCAAAAAAAAAATATGACATGGTCATCCCGAAAAAATATACCCTATGAGCTATGACATCCCCTCGTTCTCACACTCTTCATCTCTTCAGCCATTCCTTCTCTCCTCATCCAAAAGTCATCATATCATCATTGCTAATTTTCCTTCACAAAACTTGTCGGTTTTGGTATGCATATGAAGAAACATGTCAAGTCATTCTCCTTATGAGGTTGACTATTCCTGCATAGATCACACTCACACGTGAACAACATGCAACATCCCTATGTAATAATCGTAATGGCCCAATGTCCATTTTGTCATTATTTCATATTCACAAGGAAACTCTACTAAAAAAATATTCATATGCAAAAAAGAAATTACCTCTTCCCAGCTGAATTGGTCATTAGACAAGAAGAGAAAACCATTAACAATTTTTTTTCTCCGGCACAAAAAAAAGCGAAATGGTCACTCGAGAAAATTGGCTAGGGCAGATAATGAATTGTAAGGTGGTTCCTAAAAATCCCCCAGTAGCCATGTACACATATATATATTTTCCTATTGTTCATCAACAATTATCCTTTCCTTGTTATTTTTCCTCCTCAGGCAAAAATATTCAAGTAACAATGCAAACACGAAATTATCCATTATTTTCAATAATGGCTTTTACATCTTTACCGCCTTTACTTTTTTAAAGGTCATTTTGTCCTATTGTGGTCATCGTGCTATATGGGACCTTCCTTGTTAACACATTTTTCCTAATATTTATCCATCCAAAGTATATCCTCCCAATTGATTTTTCTTTAAAAATTCCTTCAGCACGCTTCTATGCAAAGAGAAGTCATGTCATGACGTGCTAATTAGAGGTGGAATGTAATCCGTTGTTAATTACAAGAAAATCATGCCCATAAAAGAATCCCTACTAGGGTTACGCGTGTCTAGACTTTCAATTTTTTAATCCACCAAAACTCCCTGCTCTCCTGTTTTACAAATATCCTCAGCCCTCGCATGTTTTCCTTTCTTTTTGCAAACAGCAGCAGATGTACTCCTTCAAAATATTTATTTTAGCTTCCGTTATCAAAACAACCTGCAACAGTAATCAACATCACATCACGCACATATACATACCTGCTCCTCACATAACAAAAAATATCTCTCGTCATTCTCAATTTTGTCGAATTAGCCTTTTCGCAAAAAAAACTCAGAGAAAAACCCTGTCTACCGTGACGATTGACTTTTGTGTATTTTTTTTCTCCTTTGAAGCATCCTTTGTTGGTCACGCATGAGCTTCAACCTAGGGAAAAATGACAGTTGGCTTACACCTTCATTACACAAAAATATAAAGATTTTTTCTCTCGATTTGCAACTGGAATTTTCCAGCCGTACTCCCTTAATCAGTTTTTTCTCTTGATGACATTTTCTCATCAGGAAAGAGTGCCTAAAAAAACTTGCGTGATTGAGCGAAAGGTTGATGCAAAATGCATAAATGTGAAGTTCATTTGCTCCCCGACATTGTCTTTTGCTTTAAAGCTTTATCGATTTCATTGTGGCAAGTGGGTATCTCAAAAAATCCTCGTAAAAAATACATACTTGCATGTGGGAAGCCTCCCGGATTGCAGAATAGGGAATGAGCGCGATGAGAGCCAAAAAATGCTTTACAACTTGCCATAAATTTCCCTTTATTTGTTTGTTTCATGAGAAAAACCTCTCCTGGAGAAAATCTTGAGAGCAATATGTCTAATTACTTATTGAGCAAGTCAATTCATCAAGTTTTGTAGTGATAGCACTCTGGAAATATATCCTGGAGACATGTCAGCCCTTTCAGGTTGAGTTCAGTAAACCTCATGGGTTATCAATATTTTACTACTAATTCCAACTCTAATGGGTTCATGTCATTTTGAATATGGATTACACTTGTACTCCTTCTCCCAGCCTTCACAATCATACAGTCATCAAGTGCATTTTTCAGTGGCACTTTTCAAATGAAAAATTATCCCTCAACCCTCCTCAAAACTTGATAACCTTACAAAAATGAAAAATCTTAACTATTTTTCAACCATTTTTTCTCTCCTCTTTTCTGCCGGAAGCAAAAACTTAAAGATTGTATAAGCACTACCATGTGAGGCGATACATTTGTAAATTCCGAATAGCCCACAAAAACAAAGTGGAAAAGTATGTGAAACTTGTCTCAAGAAAATCCCCTATTTTTCTTCCTCAAAGAACTTCTTTCTTCCACTCTTTCCCGTTCCCACACTCCTGCTCAATCTTTAATGCTCTTTTTCTCCCCACTTGTACAACTGCCCAAACCGACTGGACATTGAAAAAAATCACGAATTTTCCTTTTCTTCTTTCCTCTTCCACATTTCAACAACAAGCTTGTTGAAATACGAGCTCATTCCATCCCAATTGTCCACCCTGGACAAAGTCCAGTGTGCTCTATGAATATATTTTTAGAAGTCACCTGTATCCCCATCGGATAATATAATAATCCTCACATTTTCTTTTTCTCTCCAGATCCCATCTTTTCTTCAGCAGTGCAGGGGTGATCAAGCATGCATGTTCATGAATCTCAGTAGAAAAATGCAGTGATGCATATCCTCATTGCTTCTTTACATTATATTTTTTTTATTTCTTTGAATATCCCTTTATCCCTCCTTTCATGTAGTTTACTCAGCATGCGATAAATGATGTAATGGAGTGTAATGACGATCACGAGAGGAATACACGCACTCCTCCATGAGAACGAGATGGTTACGAGAGGCAGCAAGAAAGTCATTTAAAAAGCAGTTTACTCCTTGTTCAACTCTCTTTTATATATGCACACAGTCAATCTCTACACACATTTATTTCTCCAGGCATTCATTCTCCAGCTGGAGACAAACGTTGCTTATGTGTATAAAAGAGAGAGAGAGAGAGAGAGAGAGAGAAGCAGCATATATTAGAAATATGTACTCTTGGATCCTTATGGATATATGAGGATAAAAACATGTAGATATTTTCGTTAGGGATAAAAATGCACAAAAAATCTAATGTTTTCCACCTCCTCGTCAAACTATTTTTTGTATAGCCTCAAGGCTCTCACGTTGAGTTTGGTATTTGAGTTGGATATAATATAATTTTTCTCATAATTTTTTTGTTTCTCTTCTTTTTTAAACTTGCACATTTATCTCGCCAAGCGTTGACTAAATAGAGGATGTTTTGTTCTTTTTTCTCTTAATTTTTACAGCTGTTCAGCGAGGTCGCGTTCCCCCCACGCCTGGTCCTGGCTACCCTGGTCAATTAGGGCTAGGCAATGGAGACGGGCTCAACGGACCTACTTACCTCTCATCTTATATTTCTTTACTTCTCCGAGCGGAACCTTATCCAACGTCGCGGTATGGGCAAACAATACAAGCAAATAATATCATGGGGATTGACAACATCTGTGAGCTCGCGGCGCGTCTCCTTTTTTCCGCTGTAGAGTGGGCGAGGAATATCCCCTTCTTTCCTGATTTACAGGTAAAATAACAAACATTCTTTAAAGTCATCTTTTCACTTCCGGCTGGCCTTTCTAATCAAACTTTCTCACAATTATTCTCTCCCCCCGATCCCCCATTCTCCAAACTTTAAAAACAAGCTCAGTCTCTCTTGAGCAGAGAATATTAATTGCTGGTCATTTCTCACCCGTCCAAATCTCTAATGAGAAGTCTCCCCGGATGGGAGAGGATGTGACAGGTAATCTATATAATTAGATGACGGATGGCTAGCCAACATCAATTCTCTTTTAAACATATTTTTCTTCAATAGTTCCCTCCTCTCTGATAAATGATCACACTCCTTTATGAATATTTTCAACCCCAATATTATCCCAGGGTTAGGAGGACAGGGTGCAGGATACAAAAATATAATATCTCGTATTCGCATCATTTCATCCCTCTTCTGCAAACAATGCAACCCCATCTTTACAAACAACATTCTCGTCTGCATCTCTCTCCTTTTGTTTGTTGTTTTTTCTAATGTGACCATCCGCCGTCCGGGATGGAGATGATATGCGGCACTCCTTTTCCTTATCGTAATCGGCGAAAAAGAATTTTTTCTCTGTGTATGGAAAACCACCACGATTACACATGACGTGCTACGAAATTACCTCATTATGGGGTTGCGCATACATGATGCAAATTATGCAATCTGAGAGAGAAAAACCACCAAGATATGGGATGGGGTAGTTTTAATTAAACGCTTTGCTCTCTCTCTTTTTCTCTCTCCACTGTAGTGATTGTTGTGGTGAAGCCGGTATGAAAAAAATTTGTTTATTATTCAAACAAGACTCAACTTAGCAAAGGGCTTCATGGATGATTAATATTCATGTAAATTAGAAAATGCGGTCGGTCCATCTCTTTTGAATATTTTTCACGTCGCTATTTATTTAAAAGGATTTGTTATTTTTCCAGGCAAATATCTCAGATCCGTTTTTTCTCCTCCAGAAATTGGTCAGTGATGTCACGTGAAAAGCCTCTGCTTGTAACATATTTTTCGTTGTAGGGCAACAAGAGCATAATCTGCATAAAATAATGTGTCATTCCATTTTATTAGTTTTTTTACACTGACAAGTTCACAGTCTATTCATGCCCAAAGGGTGACTCACAATTCATCATGTTTGTATTCCATTCCAAATTCTGGGTGACATGTCGACAACCCATATTCTCTTGTGGAGCACGCGGTCGAGGGTGACAAAGCTGATCTCTTCTCCGACTTTTTTTTATGCATCCCGTTTCGGTATATTTCCTGATCTGTATCTTAACAAAAACGTAACCAAGCAGATGACACCCAGTTTCATTTCCTTTTTCATCATCAGATCAACTTTTTTGTGGAACGTGCCCAACAGTAGCTTCACTGCCGGTTCAGATTATCATTAAAAAAGGGGTCGCAGTGCCCCGTCAACATTTGCACCCTCGTATGAGAGCCAACAATACATAACAATTCAAAGTGGCACAGGAGGATTATATAACAAAAGAAAACTTGCGCCATATTCACCCCACAAGCTTTACCACAAAAACGACCTTTATTACCATAAAGCCGGAGAACCAAGCTATTATTAGAATTAAAAATAACAAGCATCCAGTTTCGTTTTTTTAGAGGGATTTGCTCAAAGCGGATTTTCCCTTTATCCATATCATCATTATTCCGCCATCTACTAATCCTCCAGCTCTATGCAGACGGGAAAAGTTTTCATTTTTTAAAAAGTGTGAAATGAGATTTCATTTTTCTCTCTCCACTGTCAACCTCAAGAGGCATTACACATGTTAAAGATTTAAGCACCATAGCTAATTTTCTTTGAGAGGTAGGGCCCTGGACAAAAATTATGAATTTCCAGAGGGTCTCCTTCAAAATATTTTTGTGTACACTTCAGCTTACCTTTAAAAGTGTTTTTGTGAGTTTGGAAATCAACAAAAATAACTCTCTCGAGAGAGCAAAGGGTGACGGAAAGGGTGACTCTTCTTCGAGGGTCTTCAGTCCTCATATTACGTAATAGTGACTGTGACGAGACTCAAGTGGGTAAACATTTCTGACAAAAAAATATCCCAATCATTACTCCTTCATCTAAAGGGAAGTGTAAACAAACACTTTTTCCTCGAGACTTGCACAAGTTCCTTAAATTACATAACAGCCTCAAGTGCTCCGCCACCAGCGAGACATCGTAAAAAAACTATCCTGTCAGTCTTCAAATATGATGACCTGTTTTTCCAATATGACAAGTCAAAACCTTCATGATTTTACTGACAAATGGATTTCCTATTTTGAGAAATGAATCACCTCCTTTGTCGCTTCAAAAAAAGCTGAGAAACTATTTTTTGACGAGTGAAAAAATCAATGAAAAATAGGAAAAATTTGAGATATCCCCCAAAAAAGTCTTCTCAAAAATGGGATTATTTTCCACCAAAAAAAGCCTACAACCCGAACCAATTTCCATAATCGCTTTATCCTCCAAGTTCCCATGTGTTGGTGGAATGTTATCCTTGAGGATTTTCTGATGAGAGCTAATCCTTATGTAAACATTAAGATCAAGTGGAGCATAAAGAAACAAAAGAGGAAACGTTATTACGTCAACGAGCTTTACTTTTTACCAGAAAAATATATCAACCTCCATAGCTGGGCTCGAAAAGCGAGCCAGAGTTTGCTTCTATTTTCTATTAGAATTACACATAAGCAGCTTTTCATCTCATTGTATGTTTTATAACCACATCTCTCTCTGCCCAGCACCCACATTTTTATCTCGATTCTGCTCCAATTGACACTGTTTTCTCTGCGGTGAGCTCTTCTCCACAAAACAAAACCATCCTATTTATTTTCCCGAGGTTGCTCTCGTGTCAAAATGATAATCATCCTCCCTCCCTTATATTTCCGCTGTTTGCCAAGACTCCAAAAAAGCAGGGTGACATTCTCCAGAACAAAAGCGCAGAAAATATGGGGTTGCTCCATGTTTACTTGCTCTTGTTCCCTAAAACATGTACATAAACTGTCGCAGTGACACAATTTGAAAGGGAAAGAAGAAAAAACTCATAATTTTCTAAACCGACACAGTTGTTGTGTAAAAAAAGGATGCAGATTTTTTTCCCTAAGCATTTTCTCTCTCTGTTGCTCCAGCCAGATTTCATTTTATTTTTCCAAGGGGTGGAATCCTGGAAAGGAGGGTGAGTGAGCAAGTGCAATCATTCCACCCTGAAACGCAGCAGGGAAGCTGGGCTTCAAACCGCAACCCTTGTACATGTGCTGCTTAAACTAAATAAAAATCCTGTAATGAAATTGTGACGAGTCTCATTTCATTACATTTTTTGTGGTTGGATTCTTCTTCTCATTTGGGCTATTCGTGCGGTTCCATTGGAAATTATTCTCATTTTCACTCCATCTCCAATATTTTCCTGGTTCAGCTACTTCCATGAATGGAAAATGGATTGAGGTCGGAGGAAAAAACTTTATTTCCGCCAACATTACTTCCATTTGATACACTCCACAACTTCAATCCTGGACAATAATATGGAAAAAGATGTGAGCTGGAAGAAGAGATCTTTTCAAAAAAAAAGTCATACCAAATCAAATCCCTGTTTTAATCACTCTGTAAAAATCACATGACTCATTTTCATTACCAGAAAATTCTCTTCCACCCGGTCAACCACTAAAAGTCAATAAAACCTCATTTTTTTCTCCACAATAAGCAGCTTAACCAAGCTCACAAGGATTATCTTAAGACTTCCACATTTAATTACATTTTTCTCTCTTTCAACTTTTTCAAACAATTGAAAGATTTCATTTCCCAATCTCCTCCATCTTGACACTCGGCAAAAGCCCNCCCAATCTCCTCCATCTTGACACTCGGCAAAAGCCCACAATCAGATATTTCCTTTGCCACCACACAGACCTGTGCGTATGCCTGTGACAAGTCTCACAATCCGTGTGCCATTCCACTTCCAAAAGTGCAACCCGCGTTGCATTCCAATCACACAGATTTTTATCATCCATTTAAAAACCCATTTTTATACTTCTCGATCCCATCTTCAAACCACTATTGATCCTGACACAAACCTGCATCCAAACGTCAACCAACTGTTTTTTCTCTTCTCCTCAAACCAGCAACAGTTTGCAAGCTGCATACCAAACAGAGCTAACAATAGAGTTAAAATTGAAATTTACACATTCCTCATTCTCCTTCAAACGATATCGAGACATCGACATCTTTCAGAGAGAGGGTGCGATACCCCACCATAAAAAAATCCCTTTTACATCTCCACATATAATAACAACAGTAGTAGTGTACAAACGAGCCTCTTATTATATATTATTTTCTCTGCTTATTACATCCCATAAAGTTTTTTTTCTCTTGTCGGAGGTGTTTCCCGTTCCGTCTTTAGATGAACAAACCTTCCTATTCATAATGCTTTTTGTCCAATGATTTTTTTTTCGACATGTCATGTCCTTTAGCTTGTCTCAGCAGATTGCATTTCTTGGTGCAGATGGGTCTTGACTTTTTCTCTCTCTCTCTCTTCTGTGTTGTTATTTGTTGTTCACTTTTTTCTCTTTGGGATATGAACGCGAGAAATAAGTTTTACATGAGGAATCCATGTAGCAATGTTTGTACTGCGGAAAAAAACATGGTAACATTATTAGCTTTTATTTTTCCTCAATAGTCTCTCCGCACACGGGATAAAAGCTCTCCTTTTATGAGAGAAACGAGAGAAGATGCTCGTGTGTGTGTGATTTGTTGACTTGTTTCAACCTCTTCCTCAGTCCTTTTCAGCTCAATATTCAGGCTGAAAGGTGCCGCGTTGAATGGAGCAGATGATGTAATGTTATGTCATGAGTTAAAAATTTCATCACATCAAAACAGACAGAGAGAGCCTGGCACCCAAATAATCTCAATAAAATGGGGGTCTGCTAAAAAAGAAAATCATTTTCTTTCATCACTCCTCTCTCCCTTCAAAAGATTTGCTTCTTGTGTTCAATCTTTTTGTGATATTGCGGAAGACGTCCATTTGCATGTGTGAGCCGGGAGGGGATTTCAATGTCGAAATGTCAATAGCAAATTCGTTCCTCTTTTCAATTCTCTTCTGATTACTTTTCAATTTCCTCTCTCAGATGAATTTACAGGTGGCTCATCTTTGAACTTGAAAGGAAAATCTGGCTACTGTTTCCTTCCGATTTACAGCTATCCTTAAAATCAGTTGTTTTTCACCAGAGCTAGTAGAGCCTCACAATTGTAAAGTTCAAGTTCATCCTTGAAACATAAAAAGTGGGGTAGGCCACTGCACAAAAGTTTATTGCAAAGAGCTCATCATTTTTATGACTTTTCCATCTCCTCCGATCCTTATACACAGCGGCAGAAAAACAAAAAAAATCTGCAAGGAATCAAAGGGCAATGACACGAATCCCTGATGGAAAAATCCCATCCCACTCACGCTAAGAACTGACGTCCGCTCACCAGTTAAATCTTAAGTAGACACCTATGACGAGAGATACCTCATTAAATCTTACGAGATAACGATACCTCACAAAAAATACCACTTCCTCCTTGGAGGATATTGGAGGGAAGCTTCTCTCTGAAAAAAAACAAAAGGTGTCAGAAATCTTATTTTTTCTATCTGTGCATTTTAAACAAGGCGTGTCTATCCATTTCGTCCTCACTTCAACTCTGATATAAATTTCTTTAAAAATTCTTCTCCTCCATTGTCTTGTTCACCAGGTGAGCAAAAAATCACCTTTTAACATTCCTCATCTCTCTCTCTCTCTCTGCTCAGGTTATTTAGAGCAATTGAAGTGATGGACGAATCCAATCAACAAATCTAAGATCCCATCACCTTCACTCCTTTCAACAGTCAAAGGATGAAGAGTTCGAGGGGCATTTCCTTTTACCTCTTCACCGCTCTCATCTCCTTCAAAAGATCTTACTCTCAATTTTCTAATGGATCCAAACATGATATTTTTTCTAGAGCACGTTTCCCAATAAAAGGTTATTACTCTGGATTAAACAACATTTATTGCATATCATGATTACACAAGAGGCTCTTGTCCTTCTGAAAAAAAAATCCAAATCAACTTTTTATTCGATTTTACTCTCAAAAAAAACTTCAATTTCCCCACTGACCAGACAACCACGTACACAGGACAAAAAATCTATTGGCTTTTTAAACCAAATCAATTTACCCTTTTCCATTACATCCTCTCTAAATTTTGTGCATGGTCACGGGTGTCAAAGGTTGGTAATATTTGAAATAAAATGAAAACAAAACCGGGCAAAAGTTCAAGGCTAAAGAGATGCACATTTATCACAAAAAAAACTTAAAAGCTAAGCATTTTTCATACGAATATTATGATCCCATGTCACGAAGATAATAATGGGACCAACGCGTGTCGAATCTTTAAAAAGGCCAGTTTCCTCCAACCAAAAGGATAGCTCAGGTCACTATAAAAAATCCCATCTCTTTTTTCAAGTTCAAGTTGAATCTCGTTGATCCCAAAGCCTCCACAAAAACGATGATGGGATGCAATAATCATTATAATTTTTTTCACATCTCCCTCATTGTCCCATCTTCACGGGGTTACCGGGATAAATGCCATTAGGAATGAAAGGAACTTTTCAACAATAGTAAAAAGAAAATTCATTCGATCTGCACCCCACACTTGAGATTCATATACGGTGACACAAAGTTACAGAAAAAAAAGTTGCATTATCAAAATATTATTTTGATAAAAGTATATGAAACGATGATTAACCATGGATGATGACTTGAAATGGGATTTATAAGAAGAGTTAAACCTAGAAAAAGTTTTCCCCTTAGGAGCAAAGAGGACAGGTGACTGATGAACAGGTGTCCTATGTGCCCATGCTTAATCACAATTATCAATCCTTTATTCTTTTCCTTTAGTCCCACAACTAATCACAAAGGACAACAGTAGTGGTTTTTTTCCTACAACCTGTAAGCTTCAACGGGAACTTTTTTTCAAAAGGATTTTTTCAGAAGCCTGCTGCGCCATTATTTGTAAATCTTACCAAGAGTTTTGCCCTAGCGTAGAAAATAAAGAGAAATAAAGGATTCGGTGGGATCCGTGGTTCAAGCTGGTGGGGAAGGTGAACACGTAAAAAAAATATTGTGAAGAAGCACGTATGGAGTAATTTCCCGAGTGTTAATGACGTGTGGAAAATCTCTACAAAAAATATCTCGCTACGTCACGTCTCTTGGACAATTTTTGATAATTAGTCATCTCTGCTTCATATGTCGGTGAATCTAAAGGATTTAATATCCCTCCCCTTTGGCTCGTCTAAGGTGACGCCAGGAAGCAAAGTCATGAAAGGCTAATAATGACTTGGTTGCTGGAGAATTGGATTTTTAAATTGTACCCAGTAGCATCGAACTTTAGTGAATGTCGAAAAAGCCTTGAAGCTCTATCAATAGGTTTTTTTGACTAGCTTTTGAATAATGAATGTATCTTGAAAGATGACACCGCACTATAGAAATGGAGCCTTGCTTTTGTCTACGGTCACTGGAGAGAGATACCTCTCATTCACCTTCCACATTTCCATTTCCATAATGAATAGAAAGGCTCATTTCACAAATGAATAATGCGCCTTGCACATCTCTCATTTGGTGACATGATTGCAAGATAAAAATGCCCGAAGCTGGGCTCCCTTATCTTGAAAAGATAATATTATCCCGCTCCCTCAACTTTGTTTGTGGCCGACTACTCAATCTAATTTATTAGGGATCGAAAGCTTCATCTTTCCCGGAGGCGGTTGACATCAACACAGTCATTATTTCCTCTCTTGTCTTCTCCCTCCTCCTCCAGGAGGAGAGCTTCCACCAAAAGCTCCTCGTCTTCGAAACCATTTCAATTTTCTCCAAAGAATGAAAAGGAAAATGCGCTATCGCTCATTTTCAATGATGAATGAGAAGGTTTCCAAAGATAACACATTTCGCCTTTCATTCTTCCAAACATAAAATGGAAAATTATATAGTTCATAGCTTTTCGCCTCGGACTCGAACCTTTCACAAAAGGCTTCTTCCAGCAAGACTCCCAATTATCTGGAGCAAACATCTTAATGAGTTTATTCCCTCCATTTACACATCTTGAACTACATTACCAAAATATTGATCCGAGTCCTCTCCCATTTATTAAAAATTCGAGTCCTCTTTCCTTCCTCATTTTGCATAAATTATATATATATGTTCCTTGTCACCTTCTTCAGAGTTGATTACTCCAACATTTTTCTTGAAGTGGATTGATCACTTTATCATCAATATATTTCCAGAGAAAACTAGCCTCTTAATATTCTCCATAATTTTTCCACAATGCATATTTTCTCATCACATCATGGCATCCTAACAAAACAAGCCTCATCTCATTTCTTTTCCCTTGCAATATATTTTTCCAGAGAAGTTAGCGTCAAGACAGTTCCATGAATAACATATTATCTAATGCGGCTTTATCAAGGTGGTAGGTTGAAAAGGTATGCTTCATTGTTGTTCATGAGTAAATACATAAGAAGGAAATTTTAGAGCCTTATTTTTTTATAAAAAAATGCTAAAGTATGCTGCTGTGATGATACCATTAATCACTGTCAAACTAGGTTTCCATTACGCAAACACTAAATATCATAAACTTTTTTTTCCTTTTTCGTAATAACGACTCCTACATTGCTTCATGTTCGATTTATAAACATCTACCACTCATTTTATCAAATATCTCCCCTACAGTTAGACATCAATTGTGGTAAAACAATTTAAAACGGCGTTGAACCTCGCAAATCCTAGAAAATCTAAATTATCCTCCTAACATAAAAATCAATTCGATTAATTTACAAAAGTCAATAAAATACTTCTATTTTATATTCCCTTTTCATACATCTCATCTCCCACATTCCAATGCAATTATTGAAACCCTAAAAAACCCACATTTTTCATCCTTTCACAACAAAAAAAAACTGCCACCATTTTTTCCTTCTCTCTTATTGCTCAAAATTTCCATCCATAAATCGTGATCAAGCACATGCATAAATATTCCTTACAATTTTTGAAACCAGATATCCCCATTCATTTCTTCTCCCCTATAAAACCTTGTAACTTCATTACATCCTCGATTTTTTCTCTGTATTTCAACCCAACAAAGTATTCCGCTCCAAGCAAATTTTTATTTACAAGGGGCTACAATTTCCTACAAAAAACCGACGCTCTATCTCCTCGTTATAAACCCATATTGTACCTCTTCCCTCATCATTATTTCCTAGTCAATGAATCAGGGTATCTATTTTCCTTTACAAAAGCGAACGCATATCAATACTCTTTTTTTTATCAAGATATTTTTTCTCCCATATTTCTTTATGTTTATACCTGTAATATTATTATGATTATGATTATTATGATTACCATCATGATTCCAAGCATGACTAGTCCCAGTCTTACACTCTATTCACGACGGGGAACAAACGAGCAGTCAAATAATTTGCCAATCACGACCACCGATAGACTCTGGTCAACTTTGATTTTTTTATTTCTCCTTTACACTCTTGACTTCATCAATTGGTTGCAATCTCGTGCTCACAAAGCCAACCTTAGTTTTACCAAGATCGTTAGACTCTCTCACAAAAGGCATCATTTTCCACAAGGAACACTAAAATTATTATTTATTTTGCACACGACTTTTTTACCCCAGTCATTAACTTAATTTGCTATGTAAGCAACAAAAAAATACCAACCTTTGAATATTTTTTTCCCTCCCTGTTTACTTCTCTCCAAAACCTAGAGAACATTAACGTTTGACATTTCAGTGACATTTAGAGCGAATGTCAATCCCATCATGAAACACACTCTCTTGAGCATAAATATAGAGGATATTTCAAAAAACAG
The DNA here is from genome assembly GCA_027743935.1 of Sinodicranocentrus sp. ZH6. NCBI lineage: Eukaryota > Metazoa > Arthropoda > Collembola > Entomobryomorpha > Entomobryidae > Sinodicranocentrus > Sinodicranocentrus sp. ZH6. Next base: position 3,568 of record JAHZNA010001106.1, on the reverse strand, counting down.
ATACGGAAGTGCAGAGGCAGAAAAGAGGACACAAAATGACAGCATAAAAAATCCCATTGTATAACTCTCCCCAACTTTTCCTACCCTTGCCTTCATATGCGACTTTTCTCTAGACAATATATTTTTTTATATTTCCATCATCTTTTTTTCGCATATGAAAACTCCACACACCGCTGGTTGGCATATGCACTCATGTGCAGCCAAGTGAATCGCCCCGGCTTTTATTTTTCCGAGGATTGTCATTCTCTCTCAACTTATCCTCGTGTACGGAAAACAACAACGGAGAAATGAAAGAAAAAAATCCTAATATCATTGCACTTCTCTGCACCCTCTTTCATTAAATGTCAAATGAAATATCCGACAAGACGGGAAAAAAATAGAGAAAATGAACTTGTCTCACATTGTCATCCTTTTCCTCACTCAACTTTCATATACTTTCCAAGATCATGTCATATGTCACTGTGTGTCTTATCATATGCATTACTTCATGTGTCATCTGGATGTCAACTTGGATTACGATTTTTATCCTGAAAATATAGATTAGCTTGACTCATGACGGCTGTTTTACAAAGATAAAAAATCTCAGATTCTTATCACCTTTCGCAAATCCTTCAAAAAGATGCTTTAAAAAATATCCTCTTTTTTATCCCTTTTTGCACCTATTAAAAAAAGAACTTAACCACAAAACAATTGAGTGAGCAGGGAGAAAACAAGAAACATATTCCCTTTTCAACAACTCCCCTCTTGCTTGACTTTTCTAAACTGTTTTCACAAACAATACTACAATTACCTCAGTTAATAGATTTCTATATGAGTTGTTATGTGGTTAGCAATAATTTTTTAGTTTTGGTTACAGTTCCAAACGGCATTTCCTATTGTTCCATTTACACTCCCTATTAAACTCCTTTTCAGCCATGAGTATAAAAAAAATGCTTAAAAAAGAGAGTTTTCTCGTCCTCACACTCATGGACACATTTTTCCTTCAACTCTTTGCAGCTTGAGTTTTTTGTAAGGAAAAAAATGATAATATTTTCCTTCAAAGAGATATATATTTTTCAGTTATGATTATTACTCTTGTAGCTACACCATCCCCCACCACACACGTCACACCAGGGGGTGACCAAACTCCAAAGAAAGGAACAAGTGGAAACGCATTTTTTTCATTACAGAACAAAACAACAGCTTCAGTCTTCATTCTTCTCTTTTTAAACCTCAAGAAAACCCATTTCTTCTTTTTCTCTCTTCTTCTCCTTCATTCCGAAATGAAAACAAGTCAAAACGCTGCTTGCTTTCTGACAAAAAAATGACTCTTTAAATAGGGGATCAGGTAACCCAGTAAATATTACACTCTCCTCAGTACCAAAATATCAGGTTAAATATTCCCTTTGTTGGAAGCTGCCACCGAGTCAAATTTTCAACAAAAGCATTTTCTTATTTTGAAGACATCAAAAAAAGTAAATCTTCTTATGGCATATTTCACACGATTTCTAAGATTAGTCATTGATCTCACAAATAAATTGTATTTTTAGCCCAATTTAATACAAAAAACATTTATCAACTTTTCAAATGACAAAAGGAGAAAATGAGACTTGTGGTGATATTTATCAAGATTTAGTCTTATGTCGGGTTTCACAATTTAAACTAAACTTTTGCCCTACCTTTTGCTCTCGTGAACTATGCTCATTTTTGACAACATCACTTGTCATCAAGACCCTAAACTGTGGCAATTTTTTCCCGCAAGGAAAACATACACTGGCGTACTGAAATCTAAAACTTTTTTTCAACAAGGAAAAAGGATTCTTGTTCACTTCAACTCTTACCGGACCATGTCCATAAGTTCATGTCACTGTGACTGAAAACTATTCAATTTTCCTTGAGCCTTTTTTGATACTTATTCAGAAGCGTTTTTTTCTCTCTCTTCCCCTCATAACTTTTTCCAGAGAAGGTGTCCCTGCTGATTTTGATTCCTTCATTGGCCTGTCATCCTCCTCACAAGGAATCTCAGCAAGAGGCGAAAAGGGAAGAGAGAAATAATTAGATTTGAGTATCCGAATATACACCACCAGCACACCATTCCATGAATATTGTTTGTGGACATGGACCCTTTTTTTCCTTTGGTCATGCTTCACATTTCACTTGAGCTGAAAAGTCAATCCTCTCCACTGTACTTTTCTCACCATCTTTAAAAAAATTCATGAAATATTCCCTTCTCTCTCAGCTGAGCCTCTTTTGAGGAAGGGGATCATTATTAGGATTATGTAACAAGTGTGGGGTTTGTAAAGGAAAAAAAAGTTATCGTAAAAAGGCCAGCGTATATTGTATGTTCCACTTTTTCATTTCGTTCCCACATCCTCATATCCGAGCTACTTTTCTTAAAGAGTTTCTTACAAATTTAAATTGGGATGAGAGAATGCTCAAGAAAATTCATAGATTTTTTTCCTCTCCTTCTCCTTTTAATATTATTGCTTTCCTGATAAGCCACATTTTTTATCCTTACTCTTATGACTAATGGGATTGCGCAAGGACAAGAAAATATTTTGGAAGGTTGGAACGACGAGGATAGAAAAAAAAACTGTGATTTATTTCCATTTCCTTCTCTCTCTCTCTCCTCCAGCCAACTTGTTGACTGTCTCTTTTCATTTTCAAAAGGCAGAAAAAAATACTGGAAACCAACATTTCTCTCTCCTCTTGTGCTTATTCCTTCATTAATAATAATTTTTCCATCTCTCCTCTCGCCGCAAAGGGAAAACATTCCCATTCTCGTGAGACACCGCACGACACACGAAAGACGACATAGAAAAAAACACATCTCCACCTTCAAAAATGGAACATATTTCGCGGAGAAAAGTCAAAGTGTCTTTGTCAGAAAGGAGGAGCATTTTCTTTCTACTTTAAAAGGATCGTGACGAGGATGATGACTGTACACATTTTTTCTTTCTGATAACATCTCATCCCGATAAGAACTAAGCGATAAAGAAGATCACTCAAGTGTCACGCACGACCATGTTGTGTCATTATTACATTATCATTAACATTTATTGTCACTTTTTTGTCTTCATCCCAAGCCAGCCAAGGGCAGCCTTATTTAAATAGACAAAATCACCATTTTTCTTTTTCTCTACACAGGTGGCAATAATATTTGGTGAGGTGGACACTTTACAAAACTCTGGGTCTTTTCCCTTCAAACTATTTTTAACTCGTCACGACCACCTCCTCCTAATAAGAAAATAAATGTGGAAGGGGATAATTGATAAAAAACGATGCACATCATCCCTCATAAAAATCCTTATGGGAAAAATACTACCCTCATTTCACGGTTGTAACCCTCTGAGCAAATATTTACTCAAAATTACCAAATTTCCTCTCATAAAAAAGGAGGAAAATTAACAAAATTCACGGGATAGCTGCATTAGCATAATTGAAGGTGTAAAAAACTCAAAACCTTAAAAGGTTTCTAAAAAAACAGTTTTTCCTCCCAATTCCTATCCCTCCCTCCTTTCCAATGACAAATGACATTTAATGACATTTGATGCGCTACACTCGGATCCCATTATAAGATGAGCTTCAT
>JAHZNA010001105.1:0-13568 GCA_027743935.1 Sinodicranocentrus sp. ZH6 | reverse complement strand
ACATATCAAAATGAAGCTAATGCACAATACTACTCAAAACTGCTGACAGTTTTTAAATTGGAGTCAAAGGTCACGTCGTTTTCAAATGTAAAATTCGTGTTTCGAATATCAAAATGAAGCTAATGCACAATACTATTCAAAACTGCTGACCGTTTTTGAATTGAAGTCAAAGGTCACGTCGTTTTCAAATGTAAAATTCGTGTTTCGATAGCTAGATATAGCAAGTGACATATCAAAATGAAGCTAATGCACAATACTACTCAAAAATGCTGTCAGTTTTTGAATTGGGGTCAAAGGGGTTAATTTGACAGTTATCATTTACCTTAAATTTTCCCGTCTCAAGCTACTACTTAATCGTTTACGAGGATTACTTTATTCTATTCTGGTATGGTATTTTTACGTGCATGAACTACCGGTTGTGCCCATTTCAAGTGGATTTTGACACAGCAGTGTGAGTCTCTTACTCCGGACAGTATGCATAAGGTTATACGTACTAGAATTTCTTTTATACAGCAGTGAATTAAATGTGTTTTTCTGAACAATAAAAATTTCCCACACATGGGAAAACAGGATATTTGTAAAGTAGTTATGACCATCATCAATTCATCACCCTTTTGAAGCTTTGCACAAAACAAAAAACATAACGTACGATTCTTCATATAAGCAAAATAACAGACTGGCCGCTTAGAATAAACGTTAAAGTATCATAAACGCATGGACAAATTTCAATATCGCGTAAATTTAAAAACACAATGTAGAAGTAGTGAGCAATAGGACGGTTACAGAGCGGAGAAAAACTATTCCTTTATTTCCTTTCTATCTAGTGAAAGTGAATCAGACAGACCTACACCTACCTATAAAAAATTTTAAGCGCACTTTAGGAAATAAAACTTTTATCGGTTTAAAATGTGCATTTATTTACAAAATATTTTACATTTTCACAGAGTACCGGAAAAATTTGTCCCAAGTCCTAATACTTATACTGCATAATGTTATTGAACTCTTGCTCATTCGATATTTATTTTGCATGTACACAAAGATGCGTGATTTTTAATTCAGAGGTACTACAAAAGACCCAAAAGTACTCAAGTAGCACTACATAAATTATTTTATTTTATTCGATGAAACAACCCCACAGGAATCTTACAGCTCTTCCAAATTTTAAAGATACGCCATTTTGTTTTTTCATACGCAAACTCATGCAATATTATGAATACTATTTTATAACATTATGTTTACGACTCCATAAGTAAGTTCCATAAGTAATACTTATTTCCAAGTTAAAACTAACTTTCATTTGATAGCCCGTGGCTATACATTTATTTGCAACTAGTTTGCGTGCTATAAGCAAAAACGTGATTCGGCGGAAACGCTCTAAATGCGAACAATTTATAACCAATTCAACACTATACAATGTTCATAACATAAGTCTATATAACAAAGCCTTTTCTTTACAACAATCTACACTAAAATGTTTCCTGTAAGTACCAACCAACATCACAATATTGTCTTGGTGCTGCGCTGCCATCATTATCGTGCAAGTTTTTAGCTATGCAGTCATGGCTGAAAGGAAAATTAGAATTCACCATTCGTGATTGTCAAATCAATTATAAACAAATAAACAATTCCAAACAATGATTTTGTGAAGATCCTTTCGTGCGCCCTAATTTTCAGTATTAATAAAACATGCAAATCGCAAATCAAACGTACTTCAAATGTGAATTCTGAAGTAAACGAATCATTTAAACAAATGAAACAGGAGTTAACAGGAAAGGTCAACATAACCTTATTCCCCTCTGACGACCAGCCAAGATAAGAAAAATTGAAGGAAATCGAAGTTCGCTCACCGTTAGTGGTAAAAGTGATATGATGCAATTTTCAATATTGTAGATTTCAGTGCAACAGAAATGTTTCATGTTCGTACTCTAAAATCCGCTTTTAAGTCTCAAAATGAAATTTGCACAGTTGACAGTAATATCCAAAATGTGATAATGTGATCTGCCTGTAGGTAGATGGTATATATTCTACAGGTTGTACATCGGCTTCAAATTTATTTGTGTGTATTTCCCCATTCACCATTAGTAGAAAAGGTCAACGTATAATTCAGTAAACACTTCCATAGACCGTCGCGTCGTATATCCAAACTCAAATACCCTATCATATCCAGTCTCCACATTTAACTTAATTTGATTCAAATTTCAAAGTCCATATATATTAAGGAAGCTTTTACGTTACATAAGATATAAAAGCCTAAGCACATACATCTACATGAAATTACACGTAGGTGTGACGTGACTGTGTGACAGACATGACCTGTGAGATCCCTCTGAAAATGGGGTTCTTATAATCAAGTTCTTGTCGTACATAACGCATAAGTAAAATAATAATTATAAGCGTAGAGTACAGTCCGAGTTTCAAATAATAGAATTTTAGGACAGCAAGTACATCAAGAGGTTCATATTTCATTAAAGTAATGCCATTACTCACATTACAAACAGGATAAAAAACGATGGCCTTTACATAATAAAAAGTAGCATTCGTAACAGCAACTATTTAGTCATAGTCATTTCACGGCACCTTTTTTGGGAAAATGGTGTGGGATGATCTGCCAAATTTGCTTATCACGGTTCTTAGCATGTAATCTGCTTGCGAAAGCTTTCATACGACACTTTGATCACTTCAACTTCACCTGAAATGTGACTTCATTAAATTTGGATGCAAAACAAGTGAACCACGAAGTCATTGTTGACTCCAAATGGTAATTGAGCGATGTTTATCCGGGTTGTGTTGTGTTTATAAACAGAATTCAGTGCAGATACCTTTGCTGTTTTCAACTTTTCAAGAAAATAAAATGCAGTAGATTCGGTACTATTCATATTTTTTGACCACGATACGGTTTACAAAACCAATTTTTCTACTCAAAAAAATCTTTTGCGTAACTAAGTGGAACATTGCCTTTTTAAGAATCGTGTTTTATCAGAGCAGTACTCATTATGCCTAATAATATCCACTACAAACCAGACACACAAAAATGAAACAGAATGTCATAAAATGTAATCTTGAACATCGTTTTTTAAATTTCTTAACATTGAGACAATCGTACACAGACAACGGTTGATTTAAAAAACTTTCCATTCACTCACACATAAAACCCAAAAAAGATTTCTCGAAGAAGTAAATAAATCTTGAAACCATTATTGTACAGGTTACGTAATGTGGAAAGTATGCAAGCAAGTTTCGATACACAAATATTAGCATTTTTGTCATGATTAAAAAATCGACTATTCTTTTCGCGTCACTGAATGTCATAAATGGTTGAACTGGTTGTTATTGAAGTGCAAATTGAATTCGTTAGTAGAAAGCAAAGTGAAAAGCACCTACGTTCTATAAATGTATTTGTCAGAACCAGTCAGTGACCTCTGTCATATTCTTTTCATCAACCATTTTCATAAAGGCAGTTTTTCCGGAGTAATAACATCAACGCGTAAAGAAAATTTCAGTCGAATGGAGCTCAGCGTTCATTAATTAACAACAGATGTAAAAGAATTTCATATCATAGGGTACGTTGAATATTTAAATGAACAATTGAATATATGCTCTGCATAATACTTTTTCTTATACTATGACCATGAATTACTTAAATTAGATGCTTTTTCTTTACTATAATCTCTCTAATCACAAAATTATTTACAATCGCCGGCAGTATATATTCAACATTGTGCTGTAATTTTTACTGCATAATTAAAGCCATTCATTCGCAGCTTTCTCAAGAATTCCGGAAACTGACAAAGAAATGTCAATGTTATCTGATTAACGGCATTTATAAAACAAAGAAAATACATTCTCAAAATAGGCACCTAACTAGATAAATATTCATGTGCTCAAGATAAGAAATAACGTGTAGGCTATGTAGCTTGAATTGTATAATTAAGCATGGATGCGAATACAAATATACCCTGCTTTTACATTTAACTTTAAAACATTTATTTGTTCATTCATGCTCTTTTCATAATTTAATTCAACAGCGTTATTTAAACCGGTCAATATTCGAATATTCCCACACCTGGATTCTAAAATCCCTTCTGGATTTTAACAATCCCTTCATGCTGGCAATATTCAATTAGCGAGTCCAGAAAGTGATGAATTAGGAGATTAGGAAGCATTCATTAAACCATCTAACTATTGCGTTGCTAAACCTGTGCAACACGCTTACCAAATATAACATAACTCTCATGCTGGGGCTTGGAATTGAATTTTAACAAGCGAAGGAAGACAACCGTTTTGTCTTCGGCCAGGGCAAGTACGACAGAAATAAGGAACAATAGATGGGATGCATTAGACGGAAGTTGGAAGATAGAAGCCAACAATGCTTGTATTTATACTTGCACATTATAATGTGAATCGATGCATACTTTCCTAACTACTACAAACAAATAATCATTTTATATACATAACAAACTAGCGAATGCTAAATATTGAATAGATCCTAACCCAAACAAACGTAGCTATCTCCGTCAATTGTTAGCTTTTATTCATGCAGAATGACTCAATTTATCTATTCATTTCATCCTTTTTCTTTTTGATTATATATGCTTAACGTAAGAAACATAATACATAATGTGCTGAAAATACAATTGACAATTGTAAGCATCAACGGCAATCAGACTTCACAAACAAAACTATTTCAAATAAGGTGTTTTTTTACGAACTAACAAAGTGGGAAGTGTTTACGAAATTTCCATTCCAACGTTTTTGGCAATTCGTAAATAATACATATTTATGAAATAATAGCAACATTGCACGAGGAAAGGATCTCAAGCGCAAATCTTCCTTGGTGCAATAAACGTGAAACCCAGTTGCCTATAGCAGAGCCTGGGTCATTGTGTTTTTTGTGCGTATAGCAGGAATGCCATGCCACAATCACGTCAGGCGTCAGCTTTACCAAAAGTGTATTCTTACAGATTGAAATTATTATACGTACACTTACTTATATGTACAATCAAATAACCATATCATATACATTCAAGTCTAATAAATGTAAATCAAAAACTAAGCGACAAACTCCCACTGACTACTACAGCCAGTATATGTATGGGGGAAGAGAATGAATATGAATGAAAGAAGAGTGGTTTTGAGGTTCCCCTAAAATACATGGTGCAATTTTTCAGAATAACTTCAAATGCAAAATACAAATAGAGAATAGCTAATTGTTGTATACATACATATAGTGTACATATGCTCACATTGTTGCACACCGCATCTTCTTGAGCTGCACTTACATTTACATTACAAGTAGAAATTTCAGCTTTTTACCTGTGTAGTTCAGCTTGAGTGTCGATCTGTACTGCAACAGCTTGCCATGCATGAGCAACCGAGCCTGTGGCTTCCTTAGAGGCTTTCAGCAACTTGGCAGAAAGTTTAGATAGACCCTTCGCATACTGTGCTTCCAGCTCTGACCTAAAAAGTAATCACAAAAATATAGACACGAACTGAATGAATGATGATAGTGCCAATAATAACAGGGAATTACATGCTATAAGCGAGTAAAAATGATTATTTCGCAGTTCGAGTCGTTGATGAGCCCATTACAAGAGAATTGATGAAAATTAAAGGAAAATGCACTGATGCTTTATTATTACGATTGCATACTATCATGGCGTTAAACTAATTTGCAACAAAGCATTTCAATTTTTTCGCATCACACCACATAAACATTGATTCGTCTACAAAAGCCGTGAATTTTAACTTATTTTTATCATGTGCAATATGCAACATGTAGGTTGATGCATTTAGTGAGTAGGGAAGAGATAACTAAGTCTATCTATGAGATATGACCTAATGACTACTAAAGTGCACAGTGAAATGCACTTTTTGTTCTGGCTCGTATTATTATTGTTGCACTAGTGGTGAAGGCGGTGATGGGTAGGGAGACAGAGCTAGTTTTTATATACCTAAGCAAATATTTCACCATGGACTATTGAAACATACATTCTCGTAGGCATAAGTAGAAAGGCATTTTCATTCAGGCACACAGGCTCTTCAATCCATGGTACAGTAAACATGTACTCTGCCTCTCACCTTGTCTGTGGTCTGCACAGGTAAATAACTGTTTAAACGGACAACTTCCAACTGGTGTTGTTTTCCACATCTTTCACCACAGAACAACAACAGGATAATTAAAATTTACAATCATCTACTCACAATCAGTACTTAGTACTCACAGGTTCGAAAAACGCTTAAATCAGTTTCAGAAGCAAAACTTGATTGATACTTATGATTCCAGAAATATGTATTCTACTCCTACTCACCAAATCGGCAATACTCTGCTTACTATTACTTTCATATATTTCAGTATCACTCTAGAACGTCGTTGTAGTGCATATTTAGCATTCTTCTAGTTAACCAAGATTTACTCTAACTTACAGTGAGCATTTTCTTTCATTTCACAGCACAAGAAATGATATTTTTTATTTTTTGTACTAGAATTTAAAGCCAGACGCTGATGCTAGGTGGTAATTTTATTACTTACTGAAGTTCAAAGTTATTCCTCTAGTTAATGTATAGCAAATTAGACTCAACATTGTCTCAGAGCGACGGACAACGTTTGACGTTGGTCATGACCATAAGTTTCAAATTTATTGGGTTTAGGCGCTTAGGCCAGGCTATATACAAAATGAACATCCACATCCACAACATGTATTAATCTAAGGCAGAATAGAATTGAACAGAAAGGAAATATTAGCCTACTGCCTACTACAACACATCGTTTAGTTAAAATTTACAAACACCTTTCATTCAAACAACTTTCTGTCGATTCGCCCAAAGGCAACAACCTGTCGCACCGACTGCAGAGTCTACTTATTCAACATTATTATAATACAACTACGTTTTATAAGTCTAGCATCCCTCCACACCATCACCTTCTCCCTTTCGAATGCAAGTTAAAGACCACGCACAGGCCACAAAGTGTCCTTTGCTTCATTAAGTACATTCCATTTTCAATGAATCAAATTGTTAAGCAATGATATGGTTAGTAAGGCTACAAACACTTCGGTACATATTAAACGAGAGTTTGCATGCCTACATGTCAAGACACTATAGAACTGTAAATAATCTACCAATTAACACATGCTTAGTACAGTAATGTAAAGATATCGGCAAATGTATGTGGTTTGCTCAAACGAAACAATACTTTTTACAACTAATCCACATCCACCACACACAAACTTCAAATAACCTTGTCTTTTGTGAATAGAAAACGTACGCATATCAAGTAGAAAGTGGTGTGGTTTCAATGAACAACTATGCTTTTACTATATCCTATAATCATCAAATATATTTCAGACTATTATACCAACTGGCAACGAGTTCAAGAACAATCTGAGCTATCATACCATACTACAACAATACTTGCCGTTCTATCCTATGTGAATATTGCGAGAAAATCGCAATGAGGAAAATGAAACAATGAAAGTAAAATCCGATACATTTATAATGAATGCACTTCAGAATACGTACTGTATTGCAGAGTGCATGAAAACTTCATATACTTTGCAAAGCCCTTGTAAGGAAATCCTCTCCGTTGTATTCACAATACAATGTATTTTTTTGTTCGATTGACACGAGTAACGGAGTAACAAAAAGCTGTCAATAGCAAGGGTAAAAAATGAATCATATACTCGTATACTTATATAAGTTTAACACCCAAGCCAGTTAAATTATACGTACAACGACAATGTAGTGGCGATTGATGAATGAATCGTCAATTTTGGATTGAATTTGACTCCTGTTATTGAACTTGTCAAAAGTTGCATTGAATTACACATTTTTGTAACTAATCAGTCATCGCCACACGTCAGCAAATATGTAGCATCCAACGAAATCGAAATAGATACAATGAGATGACAAACTTTCCAAAATAAGTAACAAGTCTTTTCTCGTAACCGGTATTGGATACTCCGTGCAGCACGCTTTTCAGACATCTCATCACGATTTACTTTTTAAGTAAAATGGAATGAAGAAAGACTGCCAATTGCTCATAAAAACAAATTGATGAATTCAAGTGGCAGTACAACAAAGTCCAATTGCGATGCATGCAATTTTAAAGATGCATTAAATACAATACAAATATTAGCTCTCCTCGATTTCTCCCCGTTAAAAACATACATCTATACGTAACAACTTTTTATCCTCATAAATATTGGACTGATCGTTAAAAAAATACAACTTCAACAGTTTGTGATCGATCAATACAGCTTTAAGGATTGAAAGTGGCAGCCCTTAAAAAAATTGCAGTGCTGCATTTCATCTATTTTGTAACACAGCTGGCTGCGGGCCACAACGGTAAGAAATTACGATTAATTGATTACTACAACTATAATCATTCCACTCACAGCAACCAGAAGTAACGGTAGCCAACGTACACTATTACTTCCAAAACAAGCAATAAAATTCATGAACCATCATTGTAATTACTAATAAGTCTAACCAAATGCGATATTTGTTTCTGACATTTAAGCTTGATTCGAACTGCTACTTGTGTATTATTATGCCAATGTGGTTTTACAAATTCAAAATATTATCAGGTTGTCTATCTTCTATCTTTCTTCCTTCAGATTTAAAAAGCAAATGAAAAAGAGAAATCGCACATTTCATGTTCTGATTGTGAATATTACTACCAACATGTTTGCCACCAAGCTAACTAATAATCTTTCGTTAAAGTATCCGATTGTGTGGTGAATGGAGTGAGCACAAAATGGACAAATCTCAAATCTCAGCACCAATTAATAAACATGTAAACTTATAAATTAGTATTCATATTTTTGTGAAGGGAAATTTGATGATATATATTTTGCTGCAAATACTACAAAAAAATTGCGATCGTGGCCAGCACAGCCAGAGCCAGTGGCAGTAATACACATAAACACATTCCTAGAGTTATTACTATTACCTTTATGTGAGTAATTTAATTTCTATAATGTCGATACTACAAAGACTGATGTGGTAAATGTAAATGATATCAAAATTAATCCAAGCCTTGTAAGTCAAGCCTTATTCATTCTCAGACATTTTCACTGTTTTTTGTGTAATTGCCAATGCCAAATAATGTTATTTCAAACTTCAAAACAGAAAATACTAAATGCCCTTAACAAATTTTGGCTACTCGTCCACAAAGTGTGGATTACCAGTAAGCAAGATAATCTGCCAACTCGCTTCGCTTGGCTAATAAGTTTGGATTCAAGATGCCATCGAAAACAAAAATAACGCAGCAGCGATTGCTTAGCTGCTTGAAAATTTGCGAATATAGAACTTGTAAAATTTAAAACTGTGGAAAACAAATTTATAACTTAATATCCTACATGTGCATGTGGGGCGAGGGAATGCGTTTCCTGAGCACCCACATGAGTTTTACATTAACGAAAGTTCATCAAAATCCAAAATCTTCCTATTTCTTTGTACAAATCCGTTTTTACAGTATATGCAGTTAACGCAGCAAAATGTCTACAACCAATCCTCTTCAATACGTAATACAATTACAATACTATTACTAATACTTTATGCAATGCACCAGAAGAAGTATCGAAGACTGATGCTGATAATTGCTTACACTTGTTCTAATTGTAAGTAGAATTATAGTTCATCATTCGTAATAATGTAATCTAAAGCAGTGGATGGTCTCACCGGAGGTTGGCTGAATGCCAATGTCACCTTGGTTTAGGTGGGGTTAATGTCACCATCACCAAAAACAATAATTGTAAATATTAGATTCATCTTCAAGCAGGGGTGGGTAGTTGGACGAATCTCAAAGAAGGAATATGATCTACTTCTTGCTAATTTTTGAAATTGCATTGTTCGCGTTTTAAATTGCTTTACTTGATACTTGGAGGATTATTATAAACTATTTTGTTTGCCACGCTTATACTAAATTAAACGACAACCTTTTCACAATTCCAAAATAATGTTTTTTGTGTAAAATAAATTCTGAAGCATATTTAAACAACACTAACAATCCGGATGGGGTCAGTGATTCAGTTTCCCCTTCTCTCTGTCATTGCACGACAGTTATTTATACATAAAGAAACATCACGATTTCACGATAGATGTGCTTTATTCACTCGCATATACCACATACAAAATACTACCTACCTAAATACTTTACACTTACAAATATTGGAAAAATTTGATAGGATACGATGGAAGGAAACTATAAACCAAAGTCCTACAATATACCAAACAATGCCTTTTCATTTCAACCTTTGCGATGGTATCAATGGTAGAATGGGTCTGTCATACTTTTTCTACCCTTTATTTCAAGCCTTACTTTTGATTAGATTTATGTCGTTCTGTTTAACGATAAGTTTAGACGTCTACATTATATTATAAATTACTGTACAATTAATTTGGTCACATGTCGGAATGAGATGCATCATAAAATAACTTTTTATATCAAAATGTCCTTTCTATACGTTCGTAGAGATGTCTAATGTAAAAACAAGTGAAAAGAATGTATTTTTTATTAAAAGTAGTATGATACAAGCTCTGTGATATTGCCGACATTAAGTATGCATACGATTAACAACTATTGTGAGGGCAAAATTATTATGGATCATCATCATATCACATCATTCATTGCTTACTATTATCCTATATCACTATAATGGCATTGCAAATATTGTGCAATAGCTTGCGTCAAGCCATCTACAATAAAACTGCATGGGTGTGATACATTAAGTGTATGAAAAACAAATTCATATATTTGCGAATGGGTCGGTTGTATAAAAATCATTGCATGCACTTGCACTTGGATCTAAAACAGACTGAGGAATGTATCACAAACTATCGAAGAAAAAAAGATCGGCCCAATGCATCGATGATTTGATGACTGACATGACAGATTTCATATGCAATAATTTTTACATCTTCGTTCAGATAATTTTAAATTGTTTCTTTGATTTGACGCGTACATGTTCGTTGTTTGCAAATCAGGACTTATTGAAGTTTCGCGATCAGAAACACCCATACCAATAATAAAATCCATTTCATTCCAAATTTAGAAGTATTTCTTTGTTCAATTGAAAGTCATTATTTTTTACAACTCTCAAGTCAATATCTTGTAACTTATAAAAAATGCATCAACTGCATTNTTTTACAACTCTCAAGTCAATATCTTGTAACTTATAAAAAATGCTTCAACTGCATTTTTGTATAAAGTAAAAAAAATAAAAAGTAATTGTCAATGTTATGCATAAAAAATAATTTTAAAATACGCATTTTTCTAGTCATTTTTTTCCTTATGTTTACCAGATGTTGCAACTACAAAACAAACATCTTAAACGCTTAAATGTAATTTAAAAATGCAATACATACAACATACGCTTAAGTTTATACGCGACCAAATTGCGAGAATGATGGTTACCTTTATTTGTCTCGAAACCTAATAGCCAAGCTAATACAAATAAATGAACGAAATCAATTAAAGCAAGTGATCTTTTAGTTCTGTTTCATATTTTAATGTATGTAAAAACAAAAACTGCCTTAACTTATGACTATATCCATTTGCCAAATCTAACAAGTTCTGAAAAATACTTTACCGTATTGAACTAAACGGTCAGGTTCTCATTCATTTTTTCAAAGAACAATATAGAAACAAAATGAGGTCCTTGAAATCCTAAAAATCAAGTTCAGACATCACAGACTGCACACCATCCTGACTCCTGACCATCCGTTGCCTTTGCCTCATAATCTAAAGCAACGCCTGTAGCAAACTATTGGCTATACCCGTTCAACAAAGAAAACGCATGTTAGTAATGGTCGATTGTGTGTATCCATCTACAAGTTTTCTACTGACATTGTGGCATTGTTAATCTGAATAAAGTTATGCGATTGGATCATGAAGCTACCCTTTGAAATTTGATAACAAATTAAAACTGTAACAGGTTTTTTGACTTCACTAAAACATATTCATACTAAACCTAAAACGTATGTAACTTTTTGCTTTGCACACGTGCAAGTCTTTTGCATTCAGAATAAACTGCTTAAGGTATTTACCAACAACTGAGGAATTGGAGACATAACCCCATTTTCATGAAAATTTGGCTTTGGAAAGCACTCAAGGATTTTGCTTCTATTGCACATTGCGACGTAATGTTTGTTCCTCATCAAATTTAGAGTACCAGGTCTCGCACAATTCCTTAGTACCGTGCACGAAACACAAAGCGGATGGATGGACTAAATATTAAATTGAATAATTGGGTGCAGAAAATTGATGAATGGTCACTAAAGTCCAATTTGCACCATTACTGATAAATTATGGATTTTCAACTTTTGAGCCTTTCCCCTATATTTTTATTCACATAATTACGCGATCTAACAGTCGCAGCGACGGTCTTTATAGCGTTAAAAATTAGGAGTCGATCATACCAAGGTTAAGCTTAAAAGAAATCAGAAATGCAAGTCGTTTCTTGATAACGCTCTCGTTTTTGTTTATGAAACTAATGTCAAGCACAAAAGAACACTACCGTATTTATAATTATCAAATGTCTAGATCAGAAAAAAATCGATTCCGCATTAAGCCACACCCTTTATATTAATCACAGAACGTCTTACTGTATCAACCACCGTAGTTTAAAACAACGTCACACAAAGCGCAAAACAGTTTTAATACATTCAAATGATTTCAAACACATACACAACACTAAGACTTACTTGCTCATGTAACTAAGCTAGGAAGTCAAGTAGCTGTAAGCTACATTAGCGTTGGGAAATGCCTCGAGCTAAACTTTAAGATTCGGATATTAAATTACAAACAGTAAGATATCGATTTTGTTCTTTACATGATTTTATGGCGATCAACATCATGTTTTGTTGCTCAGGCCAAGTAAAGATGACAAAATATTATGAATTTCTTATCTGAAGATGAATATCTTATAATAATATCACTTCTGCTAGGACTTCGACTTGCTCGTAAAGTACACCTATACCAGCGGCCAGCGACTATATACCAAAGGCATTAATCAACAAAATGAGCAAAGGGAAAGGATGAAGCTAAATTATGACGATCTTCGAGATTCTAACTTTGTTTAATCATGATCGACTATTCTAAAGGCAGTTATTAAACAAAATGTAAGTATGATGTGGGCTGCAGACCACCATGAATAAATGCACATGCACACACAAAACATAAATATTCAGGTAAAATACAAAGAGGATGAACGGATGAACATGATTTTGTGGTGCGTGTTCACGATTCCTTCTCTTCCTGGCAACGCCGAAAATGGCGTTGATCTCTCTGATGTCTGAACCTTGTCCTAAACATTTTTTGTTCTCGTCTCTCCATCATGTATTTACTAACATCAAAATACAGTATGTTTCTTACAGTAGAATATGATAATAATAAAATTATCAGTATGATCATCATGATCTTGCCCCTGACGCAGCATTTTTCTCTTACACTAAAAGGAATAAGCAAAATAGTTTCCATTACATTGACAGTAATATTAAAATAGTGTCACCGGCTTGAGAGAAAAAAACTATATATGTACCTATAGTATATTATAGTACTATAGACA
>JAHZNA010001104.1:0-85423 GCA_027743935.1 Sinodicranocentrus sp. ZH6 | reverse complement strand
CTTCTAGTTCTAGCACAGTATGAGACTGTGTGCCCCCAGTAGAGGAGATAGATAAAATATTCCTAGAGAATAGTTTTTTATTTAAAATTCTCACTCGCCTTCTAGAAATTTACAGGCTGACAAAAGAATGACAGTTCACATTTTGAATTTGAATTAGCCTTTAGAATATTTATATTTTATGAATTTTTTTCCCACGTCAGAGTATGTACCTAAAGCGAACCATTTATGGAGGATTATAATGTCACACGGTGTAATGAATAATGAAGAAAGTGTATACCTATCTATATATCCATATCGACTTTATCACTTGATTTTGTAAAAATCTTTCTCCTTCCATTTTACAACCTTTATCCCGGTCCATTCAAGTTCTTCACAGCTTCTTATGACTCCTTTATAAACGTTCACGCATCCATACTAATCAGCTAATCTGACCAGGAATACAGCAACAACAAAACAGTATTAAGAAGAGAGAGAGAGAGAAGTAGAAAAAAACTCCTGCAAAAACTCACTGACTGACTGGGAGTCTCTTTAGAATTGAAACAGGTACATGAGCATTTGAAACGACAAGTTTTTGAAAGCTTCTCCACTCAATTCAATAGGAATCGTTTCATACGAAAATAATGTATATATTTCACAGGGAAATTTATTGCATGTTACAACAACTAAAAAGGATACATACATCTGAGTGTACTTGAGTAAGTGAGTATATCCCAGATGAAGAAAAAAAGTTTTTACCAGACACTCCGAAAAATACGCAGCTTTTTCTCTCTACATATCTGGAGGAGCGAGTATGAGGAAAGTTGTAAAATAGGGTATGATATGATCAGGTTGTGTAGCTGTATTCAAAGAACTTTTTTTTCACCGGGTACATTGTAAAATAGTTGAGAAAAAAAAGAGAAAAAAAAACAAGTCAGGAAAATGGAGGAAGAATGAAATACAAATAACTAGATAAGGTTTATAGGGGAATAAATGTGTTTTGTGGTTGCTCCTCTTGTGACTGTTGTTTGCAAGATGAAGTGATTTTTTTTTTTGCTTTGACCATTACGATATGCGTATCGGTTCACTGCATCTTTTACAGTGAAGTGGGGTGTAATGACAATGGCCAACAATAGCCTACATAACATGAAATTCTTTGAAATGTCTATATCCTCCTTCCTGAGAGGGTCGGTGAGAGATTACTGTAAGTACGAGTTGAATTGGTTATACACGTAGCTATTTTGCATTTATATGGTTATGGTTTGATATGGGTAGGTAGGTATATCCGAGTGTGTTTTATTTTGTTGTCTGGTTTCTTATAGAAGACTAGTTTTTTTAGTAGATCATTTGAAAAATCCCACTCATTTCAACAGTCAGATTGGCATCTGCCAGCACCCCGTTAGATGAGTTACCTTCAAAGATTAATGGATAAAATTAAGGAATAAAATGGCAATAAAGCCAGCCCTAGATTAACTTCCTAAACACTTTCCGTCAGTAATAACTGGATGGATGCTGTCGTGGGGAGATGGACCTGTTTCTAGAACGTTTTCTTAAAGGAGGATATAAAATACGTATGGTTAAACTTTGTGAAAAATTGTTATGCCGTTTTTTCATATTAGGATATGGTTATGTGCAAAGATTCCATTCAATTTTTCAACTTCAATTAAGTTTCAAGCACACCTGTGGACTCTTATATAGTGTATTTTGTATAACAATGGGATATGGTTCTTGACGAGAAAATGGACATTTCTCTATGCAGAGGAATTTTCTATTTTCATAAACATATTTTTTTGTATCTTTTGAAGACTCTAGTCCAGTCTGTGGACTTGTCGTTCCTCCAGGCTTGTCCATTTCGTAAACTGGCTGAGAGTGTATTATGTAACTAGAGAATATTATCATTTACAACGTTTGCCTCGAGGATGAAAGAGTAGCCTACTCATTGAATAAGAAAGTAGTTAGTTACGTGCAATGCAATGAAGGAATGCTTATCTTTAAATGCCTACAACTTTACAAACTTTACAAAAACTTGTGAACAGCATACATTCCAACGTACGCACACTCATTATGTGATTTGCGAGCCATTGCGTGAAAAGTCGTTCTTGAGAAAAGTGGCTTTTTTTAGCGGTTACGTTGTTTTGTAGGAATTGCTGACAATTTCAACTTCTAGCGAAGAAGGTAAACGAATAGAAACAAATTGAGAGTTTTCAATTATTCCTTGGAAATCTAATTATTCTGATACACACGCCTTCAAATTAGACGAATCTGCACTGCGTTAAATCAGGGTCTTAGAAAAATAAAATTTAGTTGTCGCCCAAATTGTACATACACCTTTAAAAACCAAACTAATTATTCATAAAAGAATAACCAATGTCATGGTCAAAATTGCAACAAGGTGGTCCAGCTTAATCTCCCATCTTCAAAAGGAATTATGCCCTATCACTGAAGATTCATTTAACCACTCACCAAGAGATTTTGGTGACATACCCATATCATTCTTGGTGCGATTGGACTCCCGCAGCTTTGCATGGAATTTCATGCTTGACTAACCTTCCTTTCTTATTATTACCGTCATCATGAGTCGCATAGCGAGTTTAAAACTCAGGTACAAGTCAACTCAAAACGAGGAATTTTTATCTTGTCCTTCAAACTATAACGACAGGGGATTGTCACATAAATGCAGTTTACATGCATTTTCCTGACTCCCAGCCGATTTTTTTGCATTCTTTTATTTTCTCATGTATCCCAGAATAAAAACACAAAAGCCACAAAAGCACACCTTTTCTTGGACACAACAAGACAATCCCAAAATAAAATCCTCTTGAGCAAACAAACATGTATTTTTTTATCTCGTGTCTATCCATCCAGCGGGAGCGAAAAGCTTAGAATTTACATTGTTGTCCGAAACGCATGATTTAGGATTTACGCATTGCCAGTCGGACACCGGCTAGTCTCCAGTCTGTGGCATAAGAAAAAAAAATCCATTTCAGGCTTCTTTTAATATGTCCTTCTTATCACATCCGTTTATCAATCATGCAGCAAAGGTTTTACAAGTCGGAGAAGAAAAAAACAGACTTTGTGTCAACTCTAACCTTCCTTCCATTGTTTGTCCCCTTTTTTTCAATAAGATAATTGGAAGGAGAAGAAGGAGGGAAAAAAGTTGATGACGATGATACAGCGTGTTAAATGCCATTAATTATTATTGGATTGTCAAACATAGCGCATACTACTCATGTGCAAGCAAACGAACCGTTTCTAATTGACGTGCTTCACCAACACTGTCTTAAGTTGATACGAAAAAGGGTTTTGTAGCAGTGATGATAAGAGAAATGGATTAGTTTGGTATTCACATCGTTTATAAAAAGGATATTCCAAGAAAAAGCATAGCCCGTTTAGATATCTGATATCATTTACAATTTATTTAGCTGGTGTGATTGTTCCGAATGGAATGTACAAATGCATTTGATTACTCTGTTTCACCTTGGAGTTGGTCATTGGTCATTCTTTACATGGATATCGTAACTGTAATATTGTTGGCTAGTGAATAGTGATATGCATTCAAATAAGATGACGAGTTTGATGAGGTGACTCCATTTACACTCACTTCAAAGAAATGAGTGATGACAATCTGGAAAATGAATCTTTTGAATAGTGTCCTTTCACCAAAGAGTACAGTGATGCCTTCCAACTTTGAAAGGATATTCTCTCCCACAATAGGATATTGTAGTAACAATCAAGAACACGAGTACTAACAAGAAATAATTACGTTTGAAATTAAAAGAGCTAGCAATCAATGGCTGAAATAGTTACGCCGAGAGAGAGATGACGAGAGGAGATTGAAAAGGCCAAAAAGTCAGAACATGCACATAACATTCAAAGTGTAACATTCCAGTCTCTCAAGATTTCAATCACCAAGCTCATTTTCACATCCACTTGCATCTTGTGGCAATAATGGGGGAGCTTGTAATAACAATAAAGTGTAACCAGGTGTAAGTGTGTGCGATGCGAAGGGTGCTGTGTTCCAACCTTGTAGCTGACACTTTACCGCGCGGGCTGTTATTATATTTGTTAGTTTTTTTTCAGGATGCACAACTATTCCTCCACAAAGTCTTTCTAATGAAATCACACTGTGTGTGTATAAAGATATCCGAGATTTTTGTGTATATTTTGTAGGCTACAGAGAAACTCCTCCAATCTGTACACCTCATCATCCATATCATCGACGTGCTTCACACTTGAGCTGACTCGGAGAAGACGTAAAGTGGTGCGTACATTACAATTTCCACCTTAACTACAAGACATTTATGGCTGGCTGTGGGACTGGCACACATAAAATATAATACTGTATGGAACTATTTCCTGGCATGGGTAATGATGCCAACAGAGTCGAGTTCGAGTTTGTTACTAGGAAATTATCAAGAGGGTACTTGACACTTGAAATGATTACCTCTTTTTTTCTCCTCCTGGTACTTCACTCTGCGCATGCATTAATGTCGTGTGTAATCGTAATCATATACATAAGTAGGAGGTGTATATAAAGTCAATGGATATCTTTATATTTACTACACTCGAATATTCTGATAAGCCCAACATGGAAAGAGCTCCAGTGTCTTGGGCCAACTGCTGAGCTTTTTTTAAACACAAAAGGATTTTATACTGGAATATCTTCCGTACATTTTTGGAAGTAAACATACAAGTTAATTCTTTATTTAAAGAAAATAGTAAAGAAAACAATGGTTGTTTTGAGATTTTTTTCTCTTCTTCTGTCATCTCTGAAGAAATAGTTTCCCGTTATCAGTACTCCTTTTTAAGTCACATGTGGGAAGCGTATAATTTTTTAGGGGTAACTTAAGGACATCTCAAGAAGTGATGCAAGTGGCAAGAACATTTTTGTTCAGTCAAGTATGTACTTTACTGCTGTGGAGGGGGAAATGCTGTAAAAAATTGAGAAGGGGTGATCTTTACAATAGAATGATGTTCACTTTATTGTATGTTATACAGCAGGGGTAAAAAGACGAGGGCTCAAGTTCACAGAGAAAGGAATCTTTTGGTAAGAATTGAGAGAGTTTTCTTCTCTCTCTCTCTTTATATCACATTTTGGAAGCATTCCATGCCCACCTTCAAGTTACCTCCACACCCGAATACCAAATAAATCCCTTTTTATATAATAACCTGTAAGGTTACAAGAGATATGGTTAAGAAGGATGATTGCCAGGAGCACTATATATATGCGCATTATTAGCAGCAACCAGCAAGCTTAACGACAGGAGGTTGCCGCATGTCAAGGAAGGTGTAGCCTCAAAACTTATCATCATCATTGTATTATATAGCTTTTTTCCAATTTTGCCTTTTTCTTCTTTAAACCTTTAAAGCTGCATTGAGCATAAGATGGAAATTTTTAGATTTCTTCCTTACTAAGAAAAAAAATCTTTGAAATGCTTTTTGTCCTGGGACTTCCCTTTTGGGGAAGGACATGGAAGAATTGTAAAGATGTGTATAGGAGGGGGTAAGAAAAGAAAAAAATCAGGACACACAGCTGTTCACATTTTTTTCTTTAAATTTTCAATGATAAATTAAGATATAGGGATAAAGATTGCTTTTTGTGAAATACACGAAGATTCTTTTTTCACAATGCTCCAGGGTCAAAGGGATTTTTTTTTGTCTTGGAGGTCAAATACTTTTAACGAAAAACTACATCGGTATTCTCACCCATCAACCCCTCAAATATCTGAGGAGAGGATCGTGCAGCATGAAATTTCCATTTTTTTCCTTTGTACACAAGGATATGACGTGCCAGTCAAATTGGAAAGGAGGAGAAATGTAAATCAATCAAAAAGTTGTTGGCACTTAACGGACACTTAGCACCAGTACATTAGCTCGTTTGCTCAGCCTATTTACATGTTAGCTCGTGCTATTGTTTTTCACAGAGTAAACCAATAGCAGCTAGCACACTTCTCACTCTTGGGAGCTCAAAAAGTAAATATTATAAAATCATTTGAAATGTCATTATATGAAATCCTTTTGGATCCTTATATGCAAATAAGGTACATCATCATCACATCAGCAAGCTTAAAGGATGGGGCAGTGTAAAAAGAAAATGTGTGAAGTTGTCCCATGACTAGATACGGTAGGAAAGGGAGTCAAAATCGATATTTACACCCTGAGAGGGTTCATAAAGTTAAACACCTTTTGCAACTCGAGAGCTCCATTTTCGTAGTAATAATAGCTTTCATAGATGTACTCCAAGATATATAGATGTAAGGCTGTCGTGGAAAAACTGCTTATGACTAGTTATGTATAAAAAAATTGTGTATAAAGTGATTTCTCTACATCTCGCTAAACACAAACAACTTGAGCACGAATAGGTTTTCCTTTGCCCTGTGATTATGACAGATTATGACCACCACAGCCACACCTACTGTCTTACTTTGATATTGTAAATTGTGAAAATGTTGTCGGAGGACCTGTATATCCTTTTGATCTGATGCACGCTTTCAATTGCATCCCCCTATCATAATGCATTTTTATACCGGATCAAGTAATAATTAATTTATACAGGAATTCACTAGTTTTCCTTGATAAACTTCAATAGCAATATATGCAAAATTTATTACACATAATCACTCCACATCTGTGAAGAGGTTGGACTGTAAAGGAACAAAATGATGGATTGTGTTTCCTGTTGTGGTTTGCTGTTATTTGTACTCGGAGCAGATCTTTTTGCCCTCATAAACAAATTAATATTGCACAATAGACGAACAAAATACTTTTATGGGAGATCATCATCAAGATAGGAGAAGGAGGAAAAGTGTAAGAAAAAAAATGGTTTCACATCTATTGACTCAAATACAGCAGTACAATGGGCAGGGCTGGGGAATGTCATAGAAGAAAGGAAAGCAGGAATTTTTACACCAATTTGAAGGTGATTTATAGCTGCCACAAAAATATATATCCTTTTGGAATACAATGCAATCAGGAGGGAACAAACAATACAGTTAGCAGTTTGAAAATAACAATGCCCTCAGCAAACATATTATTTACTGAAGAGGAAAAACACTCTGAACCAAAATCCGATCAACTTTGGTCTCTTCCTATTGCCCGTTTTGGTCTTTATTACCGATTGTTCAAGAAAGCAAAAATCTCTTACAATGAGGACAACAATCTTAGTATGTAATATTGTAGGGATTATGAATTCTTGAAAAAATTGTTATTCCGGCTTACAGCCAGATAATTTTTTCCTTTTAAACAAATACACAGCAAGAAACAGTCAGAGAAACGAATGGCTGTGAAGTTCATTTAAATCGGATAAGAAAAGAAAAATTCCTAATGAATTCAAATCCGTCACTGGGATCACCTTCTCTGCCGATGATGATGGTTAATATCTCGTACCTAACAAGAGGAAAATCCACTCCCAACGAGAATCAATAGACCATACCTTCAATGTGGTATTGAATTGATGCTAAGATTATTTTATGAACAGTCATTGATTCATCCTGTCAAATAAAAATATATATCTACCGTCCAAGGTGCATTGAAATGTAAGAAAGAAAATGATTGAAGATATTGTCATTCTTCTCTCGTGTTCCTTTAGAGAGAAAAAAGAAGATAAGACGAGAGAGTAGCAAAGGAGGAGAGAAAGAAACGAATCATTTTTCTAAAAGCTGCTGTATAAAGTGTGCAGAGATGCGAGCTAATGTATGTAACATTTTTTTTCTCTTGGAAGACCCAAGACCGTCATTGTACAGTGTACAACTGTGACTTAATGGCTTCAAGCCGGAGGGCTAATCTGCACAGGAACGCGGACGGAGAGAAGCTCTTTTTTGTATATTGCTGATCACAAGGAAAGTATGGATCAATTTGGAAGATGTGATCATGAGTTGTGGGTATGCTTATTTTGACTTGGTTTTATACTGAAGAATAGAATAACATTTTGTAATGGGGAATTAAGCAAATAGTGGTTTGATATTAATGAAATATTTGTCATTTGTTTTAGCCGCCTTTAGATGATATTATTTACGATGGAGTCTTGTAGACGGGAACACGCCCAGAGAGAAACATTTGAGTGTTAATATTTTAGTATAGTTATATTTCTTATAAATAATACATAAGATTATTACATGACGGGAGAATGTCCTACCTGTTATTCCCTATATTATTATTTCACATTTAATTTTTTGTGATTGGAGTTGAAATTGCTCATGAGGAAATTCCAGATAAAAACTTAAACAATTCACTGCAGTCCATTAATTGAGGGATTTCCCATAAATTCTTAAAAGCTGAATGTAATCTTGTTTCTTATATTGTTTCAAGGAGATTGGGATTTGAAATGAGGTAAGGTTTTTGCACGGTAAAAATGTGATTGATGACAGGAAATCCCACACATGGAGTACACACAACCAATCGCAATTCCAGCACGGATGCTTACAACTTGTGTTCACGATTCTTAAAGGGGTAAACCTTGTCACGCATGTTCGTTTCTACAGCTGCTCATGCTTGTTTTGCTTGTATGCCTAAATAAGGTTCTGATGTTGCAACTGGGGAGCTTTCTTTTTGCAAGATTCACTTTTCACATGAAACCTCAAATCCAGTAGAAGAGATGCACAACTTGATAGAAGCACATGCCGGGCGGAGAAGTTGATTTAGTTGTGTCATGTAGTGTATCATATCTTCTGGATACGGCTTTTATACTCACTTTTCTATAATGTTCATCCGGAGGATGTTGATCGGAATCTTTTTACACGGTTATAAAACACTGGGGTGATATGTGTCCAGTATGAGAAAATAATTACAAATTCTGTGAAGCACTTCACCACAATCTTTTCTCGAGAAAATTAGACAGCACTCAAAAAGGCCATAGCGCGTTGATGACGACGTGACTTAACATGATTTTTAAGTGTTCTTCTTTTCCAAAAAAATTGTTTTTAGATCCTTGAACACCAACCAACACCACAATCACACTCCAACTCTGAAACTCTGCTCTTGTGAAAAATTCTAAGGATGGCGGAGGGAGCTAGAAAATAATGCCATACGAGCAGTCCACTGGTGAGCAATGGAATGACACCAATAAAGGAATCAAAATCTTAAAAACTTGCTTTAAACGGTGGATGCTATGCATACCACAACTTCAATACTTTGTTCACTTTACGCGTATGCGTGCACAGGTATGTATACATTTTCTTGTTAGGTACTGCACACTCACCAGGAATGGATGGACAGTGATATCTTGTATATCTCTCTAGAGACTTCTTGTGTATATATGTGTGTCCTTTTCAAAGAAGTGTCCATATGTATGTGCCTAGGAAAATACTACTCGTCAGAGCAACTCAAATTCTTTTCTGTTCTCTGTGGATGAAACAGCAAAGGAAATGTTTTCGTCGTCTAATGATGATGATGCTCTTTTTACTTATATGAACACTATGCAGGCTAGACGAGCGAGTCTAAAAGTTGTGGACATGCTTCTTGAGCGACGTCCACATCGTAATAAAAAGTTAACTAGGCATTGTGTGTGTATATTTGAATGAGTACATTTCTCCTCTTGCGTTTTACTGCAAGCCACACACACATATATGAGAAGAAAAGTAAGTGAGGAGAAAAATCTAAAAAGTCTTATGTATGAAAAGTTCTTTTGAAAATAACATTATTCTGTCCATACCAGTTTAGTTGTTGCTCTAAAGAGCCTTGTGGAATATAATGTGAGTGTGTATCTTTAGGAGAACAAGCATATGCAACAATGTTTAGTAAATGTCGTTCAGAGAGAGAGAGAGAGGTATGTACGTTAGAAGCTTATCCCGTCTTACAAGACGTATTCTCTTTCAGCTTGCTCATATATGGGCCGACCACTTTCTTCAAGAAAAGGTTCTGGTTTTTACTGCATTACATGGCCACCATCAAAGGATGGTGCAATGCGTAGCCCTTGAATAGATGGGATGTGCGTGGCTTTAATGTATGTGCGTACGCACAGATGAATTTATATTGTCTAATCTTACATTATAGGAGAGAAAGAGGGTGAGTGTGAAAGGAGATTTCAAGTTGGGTTGTATAAGTAAAAGTAATCGAAAACATTTAAGATAAAACAAGTCGCCCTTCCGTACATAAAATTCGGTATATCCTTTACTCTCGTTAAGGAATATCTTTTTACACATACAATATACGAATTCATCAGGATACATGTGCTTGCATCTTTTTAGCTGGAGGCATGGCATAACCGCAGTAGTAGGAAGAGACGTTTAGCTCACGATCATTGCAATCGTGTGCGGCTAATATCTGGTGCTCACCCTGTAATTAATATTTATATCGTATATATGTAGTGGCTGGTTTCAATTCTGCATTGAAATGACAGAGAAAGAATTGAACACTTCTTTTTGATAAAAATAATTCACATGTATTGCACTTCATGTGGCACTAGTATGCGTATGATAACTTGACTTCATTTGTATGCATTTAAAAATAAACTCTTGTGTAAGAGATTTTTTGTGGTTAAGAGGGTCCTCTTCACTGGCATTTTCATTTAAGAAAACAAAACGATGGACTTTTTGTTTAGTAAAACCAATGGAGTGTTCTCAGTCTTGTATCTCTGCCTGGATCTTATCAGTATTTCTATCTCCCTTGGAAAAAGGAGCGAACTTGGACAAGTTGGCTTGTGCCTTGCGTAACGAAAAGGATTACTGCCGGAAGGGACCGCGAAGGAGAGAACCATTAAGTTAGGGTGGCTGATTGTTCTCGGGAATCTTTATCGATAATTCTTAGCGCGATTCAGGCAAACCTCAAACCAAAGCATGTATTTTAAGCACAACTTGTACAAAGAAGAGGGGAACTACGGCTGTACTCAATTTCCTTCCTAGAAAATAAGTTGGTGAAGGAGCTACTTACTCAGAAACATCTTTATACGGAAACCTCTCATACATTCAATTATCCCATCCAGCAACCTTTCATTATCTCAACACGATGAATTCCCGAGAGTTTTTGTGTTTTCCAAAAGGCTAAATGGTTCTCTTATTAAATTTAATGTTGGACAAATCATCCTGTAATTCGCTTACTAAAAACATTGCAAGACCTAACGAGCTGAGAGTTTGAAGAAAAATGGCTACAGCTACATATAACTGTTGTCATTTCCCTGTTTAGAGTTACTTATGAATTCTTGCATTCCATTTAGAAAAAATTTAAAGGTGAATTCTAACATTGAGAATTCTCAGAAGGGTCCCAAAAGATGTAGCCATGAGATAAAAAGCATTGTCACTCAGTAGAGAAATTCATGCACATATTTGGCTGTTGTGTCACATTGAGAATGATAAATGTTGCGCGTAGGCCCTCCTAAAACCCAAGAATTAGTATCCAGCCGAGTATTATGTGAATGTCACTTTGAGTAAAAAATATATTTCCCCTTTTTCGTCCGGCTAATAACAATCCTGATAATGATGCACTGTGATAGGATGACCACAAGCAGGGGACACAAAAGTCATGTCGAGTGTCCCCTGATGTGAATCTGATTCCTTTTCTGTAAAAAAATATCTCCGTCTGGCAGACAACCATTTGTGGAATCATCTCAAAAGATATTATGATGATGGGGTGTCGTAATAATAATCATTTCTTTTGAAGTTGAAGAGCAACAACGGAGATATGTCAGGGCTAGCGGAATTCGCTAAATTTCAAAACACTCGGCTTTGACTTTTTTTGAAAAAAAGCTCACACAAAATTATTCTTCCAACTAAAACCGGCTGCTGGGAATTGAAGCGATTAAATAGAAGTATACGAGAATTAGTATTAATTTGAGAAGTTAACCTGCACAGTACACAAATCGGGCAAGTGTTGAACTTGCAAATATCAAAAATTATATAGCCTGTATAACAATAATAAAAATATGCGTAGACGATCATAAAAGTGTACTTTTCTCTATTTTTATTAAAGATAAGGCATTGCCACATCAAAGTACAAACCACAAAAACAAACCGAACATTTTTACGACTAGCAAGTTTTTCACTTTTGAAGACGAAAAAAATGTGTGGAACGCTGAAAATGATGGGTGAACTTAATGATTCTGACTTATGACTAAATTGGCGATCTATACTAACTGCATCCGTCAGGATTTTTAGGAATACCAGTTTTCGAAGAAAAATATGCCTATGTTGATGATGGAATTATAATTACAGCAGAGCACAAAAGTTGTTATGTTTTGAATGTATAGCTGTACGCTGTATTAAATAAATACTGCACAGCTTTATGAGATGAGATGTGAGCACACAATTGGGCTTTTTTTCAAGAGAGAATCACTTTCTTTGGAGGTTTATTAGTATCTTTTTTTTTCTTAAAGTGGATGGTCCATAGGTCCATGGTCAGCAGAGAATTGTAGAGAGTAATAATTTGAGGAGAAGAGGTAAAAAGTAGAAAAAGGCGACATAACCCTGAGCAATGATATACGTAATAATAATACCTTTTGCTGTCTACTATTATACAACAATTTATAATGGGTAGGAAATGCTTTCTTTTTTACCCATCTCCCTACATTTTTATGACTTTTTGGTTTTTCAAGTCCCAAAAAGTGGTTACTGGATTCCACCACTGTTGTGGCTGTAATAAATTTTAAAAGCTTGTTGGCGAGCTTTTTGCCCACACGACATTACAAGCTTTACCAAGATGAATCAACAAAATAGTATACACACCTGGATATACACTTGGGTAGATTTCTTATGGTCATATCTATATCATTGTATCATTTCTTGGACTTAAATTTTGGTACGTCAGTCGTTTCTCTCACATGCAGTAGATTACATAACAAGAAGAGACATTATTACCTTTATGAACTAAAACCCGTACAAGATGAGCTGAAGGGATGGCAGTTGTAGTGACCAGAAGGTGGAATTTTTGTCCATAAAGATCAAATCTCTTCTTACAGACATATATAACATTTTATCATTACTCCTACCGTAATATATCCTACAGTTGGTCATATTAATGCGACTTCTTGCCAATTCTTAATCTTCAAATATTAGTGGATATTTTTTTACGAGGGTGGTGGGCTACTTAAAGTACAAAAATTAGTTTTGCTAAAAAAATTGCCGGTTGAGTCATAAAAAAATGTTTGTTTTAATATCCAAGTAAATAAAAAAATATGACAATTAAAGCCAGATCTCTGGAAAAGTCATAAAAAGTAACAAAACTACTCACGACGAATATCTGCCTGATCGGAAGAAATATTACGAGTGAAAAAGAAACGAACACACACGCACGTCAGGGAAGAACGAAGATTTTCAGGTTGACGAAAGCGCCCTCTAGCGTCGAACTTTACAACATTTTGGCTTTCTGTCAAGTGCATTTCCTTGACAGGAAAAACCTCCAAAAATTAAAAGGAGTTGGGTTAGCCGGACAGCGTGTATTCTTCTTATTGAAGTTGCAGTAGCAAAATATATTTCGGACATCTGTCTGAATATTTACTGCATAATTATTTAAAACTTGCTAAAATCGGTGATTATCGTTCTGATAAAAAGTGAAAATGGCGCAATACGATCTGACTGGAAAGACTGGCCAGTATTTGGACCGGCATTTGGTGGCTCCACTTTTGGAGTTCTTGGCAGCACAAAACGTAAAAAAATTTGTGTGATTATTAAAAAGTGATTTTGTGGAGGTTATGAATGTTTTGTAAAATAGGCGGTGACTTATGGTCGTTGAGATATGTGGAATTTATGTAATTTAAATATTTACAGATATACGATGCTAACGAAGTATTGCAAAGTAAGCTTGCCCTGTTGACGGAGACGAAAATGGTTGATTACGCAATTGACGTTTTCAAAAAGTTACATCCGAATCAAGAAGTTCCTCAGGTTAGAAAGGAATCGTGGCGTGAATTTCTTTAATGTAAACATGGGATATTTTGCATGTACAACGTGTATTAAAGTATAAACTGTAATTTGTGTCGATTTTTATTTTTGTAGAAATTCTTGGACAAACGTCAAAAGGTTGTTGAGGATTACAAAGCTGTTCAAGATAGTTCCAAAGCCATTACACAAATATTGGAAGATCCAGGATTGGCTGAACAAATTTCCAACTCGAGAGATTATCGTCAACTTGTCGAATATCTCCAGAAAACTCACGATGTAATTTGTTAATCTGATATAATCAAGCTCATTTACGAGTGTAGTTTATAATTGTGGCAACTATTGACTATATTCTGGGTTTTAATTTATGTAGTTTAAAGCGGAGAAAATCGATGCTATTTATGATGACGCCAAGTTGTACTATGAATGTGGTGATTACTCGACCGCTTCTCAGTATTTGAATCTTCACAACGAGTTGGTTCCTACAACAGACAAGGTAAATTACATTTTCCTGAAAAGTTATGGTAAATGAAAACCTTGTAATGGGTTGTTTTATTTTAAGCAGCAACAGAAATTTAATTCAAAATTTATGATTTTACTTTACAGAATTACTTGAGTGGTTTATGGGGAAAGTTGGCTTGCAACATCTTATTGCATCAGTGGGATTACGGAATGGAAGATTTCGAAAAATTAAAAACCTACATTGATGAAGATCCCTTCAGGAACTCATTACAGGTGTGTAAAACTTCAAACTTATTCTTTTTATAAAAAAATATTGTATACATAATTTAATATTCCTTAATTTGTAGACCTTGCAACAACGCACATGGCTGCTACATTGGGGGCTCTATTTATATTTTAACCATGCTAAAGGATGGGACTTCTTGCTGGATTTGCTTTCTAACAATGCAAAATATTTGAACGTTATTCAAACAACTTGCCCTCACATCTTGCGATATTGGGCGACTGCTGTTATAATTAGTAAACATAATCGTCACTCGACCGCCATGAAAGAACTGGTACAGGTCATTCAGCAGGTAGGATTCGCATTTTGTGACTTCATCTGTGCATCAAAATATCTTGTTTGTTTTTTTAATTTGGTTTACTGAAATGGCGAATTAATTGATTGCTGTTTCGCTTTGATCGATGATTGATTTTACATTGTAGTATTGTTGACGTTAGTAATTAATATATGATTTGACGATGTAGTATGTTGGCCGAGAAGTTGGACATGACTACAGAAGATGCAGAACGGTGGATCGTAAACTTGATTCGAAATGCTCGACTTGATGCGAAATTGGATTCCAAGTTAGGTCACGTTGTAATGGGTGTCCATGAAGTTTCACCTTACCAGCAAATCATTGGAAAAACAGAATTTCTTAGCATGCGAAGTCAGATATTGGCCAATTCTGTCGCCAGAAAACTTGGGGATAAGTCTACTTATGTACGAAATTAAAATTACGTTTTATAAATTGTGTGTTTGTTCATTAGTTTTATAGCCTATTCTGTAAACTTTGGCAGTAATAATAAGTCTTATACAAATACAGAACGAGAACTTTGATTACATATTGAACAGTTTTTAACCCAGTCTAACTATTTGAAGGTTGCATTATATATGTACTTCAGTATCGTATATTTGCGCACAATTGATGGAGAGGCGTTTAATACTTTAAAAAGGCAAAACAACTACTTTATGTTGTTATTATAAGTTTGTTAATGGTTTTGAAGGGAGCTATCATCGGGAGAGAAACAGACACCGTAGTGTTCATTCAAGGTTCAATTGCGCATTCCTTATTCAGCATCACATTTGAGCTAAATTCTACGTAATTCCTAATGTATTGTTTAACGTCTCAGTTAAAAGTTTGTTGTTCATGGTTTGCTGTCACTGTCAAACAATACTGTTTCTTCGTAATTTATACGCATTTTATTTTTTATTTCTGCGTAGCACTTTGCAAAGAACATAATGCACAAAAAAGCGAGTTGGACTTGCGTAATATAGTTACCGTAACTGTAACATTACGAAATGATACGAAAAATCAATTAGGCATGCACATGTATTTGCATTTGCAGCATACCTCAGCACAATGCAATGCAAAAGCTCATATTCGACATTTCGAGTTTCGAGTTTATATAATTTACATACTGAACCGGAATTACCATATAATTATTTATTCACGATGGCGAATCCTACACGTTGCCACAAGCCCTGAGCGAATAGCGTCAAGGATAAAATCTCGCGTTTTTTGTACAAGCAGAAGGTATACTTGGTAGAAATGTGTAAATTGTGTCCTGCTGGACTGTTGACTGTTCTCGGACTCGGACATCATCCCACAAAGCATATTCGGAAAAGGCAACCAAAAGAAGCCAGGTAT
The DNA here is from genome assembly GCA_027743935.1 of Sinodicranocentrus sp. ZH6. Classification (NCBI taxonomy): domain Eukaryota; kingdom Metazoa; phylum Arthropoda; class Collembola; order Entomobryomorpha; family Entomobryidae; genus Sinodicranocentrus; species Sinodicranocentrus sp. ZH6. Next base: position 69,270 of record JAHZNA010001104.1, on the reverse strand, counting down.
AAGTAAATTGAAAGTGTGTGTCATGTGCAGTACTATACCTTTTACCAAATGAAGGAGCGTCACTAATAAAAGCTACTGTAAGGGTACTACACAATCCGAATATTTGATTGAATTATGCAGTACCACACACGCAGTCATCTACTCTCGTCAGACACAAACTTTATCTAAGCTCCGCTGAGTAAGTACAATAGGTATTCTTGTGTGCAATGCAAAGCGCAAATAGGCAGCATTAGCCGAAGTAAGTATAGAAGTGCAAAGGGATGTGGAGTGGATGTTTTGTGTTGTTGTGTCTGTGTGAGTTGGTAAATGCGTTGCAGTGCTGAGAGAATAATAGTGAAGTGATGCGATCAAGTAGAGAAACAGAACGCAGAGAGAGATGGGTGAGAGAGAAAGGTTCTGAAGGTGATTTGTAAGCCGAAGCATTAAGAAGATGATGAGAATAATTGAAAGTTTGGAAAACCCTGGAGTACTACTGCACTGACCACATATTTCCTAATTGATGACGTCAGACAAGCTTGTAATTGTTGAAGCTCAATTCTGGGTTTGTGGATTCTGAATTGAGCAACGGTGGACGTGCTTTTGAAACTGTTCTAGTGGAGTTACGCAGATAGTGTTTTTTGTATCACATATAGATCGACAAGTGACAGGTTTAACATTGACCACCGGCTGGAGTTTTGGAGTGAGTTGCGAGTGAAGAAGCATTCTGAGGTAGGTGTGTACTTTTTTCTACTTTCAACTTTTACGCTGATGTTGTATGTATTGATATTAATTGCTAATCATTAAGTCACTATTGAAGTTGGTCGGTCAGTAATTAGGCAGGTGGAATTTGGAGAAAAAATTAAATTAGAAAAGTAAGCTGCGGCATTTTAAAATAAGATGTTTAGCTATAGTTTGTCAGTTGTCAGTTGTAATTTTTTAAACTTGAATTCGTAATCCATAATCCCTACACATGACGTTCTATGTCACCGTAATTTTTGTCATTAGTGGATTTTTCCTCCACTAGTTAAGATTAGGAGTGTTCTTGGTAAATTAGGTTGTGTTGTGCGTAAAACCAAGAAATAGAAGTTTGAAACAGTCCATTGTTTTTTTAATGGTTACACAGAAAGCAGTACTTGACTGACTGAGGAGAAACTTTCATTTAAGAAACTGGCAACTGGTGACATGGAATCTACAGGTGCAACGCAAGCTTTGACGATTCGCCAAGATTCATCTGACAATCCTCATGATGAAAATGATCCAATTATGAGAATTCCCAACGAGGTAAAATAGTAAATACAAATTTAAACGGAACGGGCTTGGTTCTTTGTACAGTGCATATGTTGTATGTATCAGTTTCATGAACTTATTTAAATAACGTTGTTTGTCACGGTCGGTGCATTAGTAAAACCAACTTGTTCATTGGGTTTTCGATATAGGTTTGGGTACTGATTTTGACTCAACTGAATCAAAAGGAGTTGGTCCAGGCTCGAACAGTGTGGAAGAAATGGCGAGAGGTGGTTGATGCCCATTTTGAATTTACGGTCATTGTCCACGATGGCAAAACGGATCTTGAGCGAGTGTACGATTTACGAATACGGGACTGCCTTATAACACGACTTCTAAGAGACAAAGAAATTTTCCAGTTCCCAAGCTTGCTTCGAAGGATACGTTTTTGGGGTCCAGTCAATGTGGGCTCGTTTCAGAGGATAATGGAAGAAGCAGTTGGGGTCGAAGAACTTTCTCTCACCAAATTTGCTCTGATGCAAGACGATCTGATTGGAGAAAAGAAGCTGAGTGGATTTTCAAAAGTTAAGAAACTGGAGCTCCTTGGATATATGTGCAAAGACGAAAGCAGAGCTGTGGCTAAAAATGCATCAAATATATTCAGCTACAACATGTCTGACTTGGAAAAGCTAACCATTAATTTCCACTGTGACATATCATCAATCAATGATATTGCAATTGCATTTATGGACTTCATATCCCGTCATCACCGATTACAAAATCTGCTGGTTTCATTGGTGCCAGAAGCTAATCATCCCAACGAATCTGCAGCAAGTAGAACAACTTCCGTTGTGATTCCCAAGGATATTGAAGATTTGTTGGCGAATGTACAACTGAATATGTTGCGAATAACCACTGCTACTAAGGACCTTTCTATTTGGACTGCACTACTTAACTCTCAGACTCATTTGCAAGATCTGCGAATGCATTTGACTGAAGGTGGATTACTTACGGTTCATACGAACTATACAGTTGGCATTCCATTCGAGATGGTTCACGCCCCGCTATTACGGAATGCAAATACACTTACATCCGTTGAACTGAAAGAGCTTAGGCTGACTGCTGCACCTGGACTGGACCCTGCGCCCTTAGACGCTGGTGTATTCCGTTTTTCGTCAAATTTAAAGCGTCTCATTCTGTACAGAAATGTTGACGATTATCGTCGCTTTTCGCCTTATCCAGATAATCCGAACGTCATAAATTTAAAAATGTTGCCTACATCAATTGAAGTACTGGAGATTTCAAGATTTTATTGTAAATCAGAAGAACTCCAGTTTGTCGTGGATGTCTTGGAAAATTTAAAGACCATTGTATTAGCTCATACAGGAAACATAAATAGACTTGGGGTTCATGGGGGTATTGTTGAAAGCATTGCTACGAAGTCTGAAATCCAATCAATGAATCTCACACCTTTAAACTATCACTCATCTGTGGAGAATAAGAAATATGACGCAGTGAAATCGAAGTTTGGAATGAACGATGGAGATCACTTGTACTATGACTTTGAACGATTTAGAAAGGGGCTACCGCAACCCAGGCCACCGGTGGCGGAATCAACATATTATACGAGATCTCGAGCTACTAGCTTTGTAACGGATCGGAATGCTCGACGGTGGTTCCACAGTTCATCTAGGCATCATCGTCGTTGTCGTGGGACTTCTAGGAACGAAATGGTGTTCAGAAGTGTAGCGCACCGATGCATTAATATCGAGCGTATCCGGACACTTCATTGCTGGTGTACCGCTCCTCCACCAGGCGGACACTCTGAAGGTACATGTCCAAGTGATCCATTAAGCCGGCTCTTGGTTAGTCTGGACCTTCATGTCGGAGATGGACAACAATGTATTACTGAAGCATATTCAGCTCCACGAAGTGCGGCACCAACAGCGCGAGTGCGTAGATGGAGTGGGGACGGTTCTCAGATGTTCAGGCGGAATCCTACGGTTAATTTATAGCATAAGGTTGTTACTCTTAGGTTTAAATGGTCCTCGCCCTAGTCCTGGTGGCAAATGTACACTACATCTACACAGTGTACATCAAATAAAACACAGCACAGCGAATTAAATTAAATACACCCTTCTACTGTAAACAAATGAATTTATGTATTTTGATTTAATCAATATTCTAAATAATTATTGTATCATTATAATTTGACAAAACAACCATAATAAGCTGATTTAGCTGATACGCTACTGTAAATCTATAAATAATAACTCACAACGAAAATGTTAATGAACTGATCATATTAATAGCATATGGGTTGAAATCTTTATCAAAATAAGTACAATTAAAAATCATAGAATGTATTTACATGCTTGCCTGCCTCCTGGGAGGATTACTATAAGTAATAGCATTCTGATTTAATAATGAGTGAAACTATAAAACTAACATGCAAACGACAACTAACAAAGCGACTTTAATTATTCTCACCTGTGCATGTAAACACTTCTGCACGTCCGAATTTCGGAGGGTAAGCTGCTTCACCGAAAACGGTGCAGTACAAATGTAGTCAACCTTTCATTATCATAATACGTGTAAAGTACTAGTACTGTTCTGAACTACATAAAGACGTCACAAACTCAAAGCTTGTTACAGCCAAATATTGTTCTATTTTTTTTACTGATTTCATTAATTGAAATCAAGTAATAAATCAAAAAAGGCAAAAGTGAACCTCTTTTTTACAAACTATAATTTTATCACAGACGCCGATCCCCTGTAGTGTAGTATGTTACACCAAATTGTGGATCAGAAAATTCAGAAATGCATCAAGATGCGACAAACTTTCACACTGTGCTTATAATACATCAACCAGTATTATCACACTTTATACTATCGCTTAAATATACAGCTATATAAAAATGCGAATGGGTAAATATCTCAAACGGTTAATTTAGTAAACAAGTATAATAATATAGAATATATTTTCTGATTTATACTGTCAGTTAGGATGGTCATGAAAATCGATATTTTGACTATTGACTCTTGAGGGATGCTAGTTTTCTGGACCGCGTTCTTGTTTCTTGTCTTGAATTTGTATACTCAAACCACATGATATTTGGTATAAGTGTAGTGTCACGGATAAGTAGAAATTCACAGATTGGCCTGCAGGCAAATAAATTACCAAATTTGCTAACTTTTGAACTTTTTCTCAAGTTATGATCCAGAGTTTCTTAAAATTCCTTACCAAGCTGCAATATCTTGAAATCTTGGAGTAAAAACGAATTCCGTCAAGACAAACCAAAATGTGGCAAATAAAAAGCCTACGATTGCTCCCCACGAAATCTGAGCCCATGTATGATACATCAAATATATACTAGAGGAGAATTTGACAAATAATCAGTACACAGGAAACTTGCTTATAATCTACTTACCAATAACTAATTACAATAAATGTTTCTTACCGGCTATATGCTACAAAAGCGGCAACGGAAGTTACTGTCAAAATAATTCCCACTTTATGGAGCTGGTAATAAATGCCTTTTCCAGGATATCGATGCAGTCTGAATTTAATAAGAACAGTTGATTAAAACCAAACTTTAAACTAATCATCAACCCAATATGATGTAGACTTTTCAGTTTTAAATACTTGGACTCTTTAACTTCACCTGAAAAGCGTAAAATAGACCGAGTAGGCGGCGAAGAACCACATTAGCTGAGAATGTGACGATGGCATGCCAAACTCCGTATATTGTGTTTTTCTGTGCATTGGGCGCGATTCACGAATAGTATATTTTAATACCATATTTAATCCTTCATTTGTTAGTAACCCAGCGAAAAAGGTAATCTGATTGAGAAAAGAATAAAAAACGCGTTTACATATTTGTCCGATATGTAATGCCAGTAATTTCAGACATTTTATGGCTAAGGTAAAATAATGCCATTAATTTCAGACATTTTATGGCTAAGGTAAAATAATGCCAGTAATGTTTAATATGATTCCTCACCGTGTGAAGATCTCGCCGGAACAGAATCAAGGTAATGAATCCGGCTATTATAGCCATAGGCATAAGACTGAAAATAGCGAGGATTTTTCCGACCAAGTCTCCTAAAATTAAATTGACACACATCATAAGTATTAAACATAAGGATCAATTACACACAATTATTCGTACTTTTACATAATGTTTTTTTATAAAGTTAGAGCAATAGTACATCTACAATGTGTACACAACACACGCTATACCTCGGGGGTACTCCACATGAGTCAAGGCGAACGGAGTCCAATCGATTTCAGTGGGGTCGATGGTATCCATGATTATAACGGATGAGCAGGGACTTCAGTTAAAATTAACCGGTAATCTTGCCGAAATCTGAAATTGGAAACAAAAATACGATATTTGCTATCACCCAACAACTTAAATGTGAGCTCTGCTCAGCACTTTTGCACACAATCAACAGAATGAAACGTTTCATAGATTCACAATTTCAGAATGCTTTTCATGATCCACCACTCATTTCTATTTCTGCGCTACAGCTAACTTCAATTTCCCTAACTAAACTGAAACCAGTCTGAAGTTTTTAAATTTATTTAAATAAAAATGATTTATCGAGCGCCATCAATACCTAATGCAGTTTAATTAAAATTGCCAATAACAAATTCTCTGTTCATCAGAATGAAAATATACTCATTCCTGTCTACTCCTCCAAGACACCAGTGACTAGTGACTGACAAATTTCTCAAGATGATACAAAACTATCAATAATGGAAGAACTTATCCGAGATGACATTGAAACTGAAAACAGCCGTGGCCATAAATTTGCATTTTTGCATATCTAATATTTAATACTTGTAACGTCGTAAGCATGATTTAACATCATCATAATTACAAGTCCATGCCAAGATTTCCTTTGTTCTATTCTTTCCTACACACTTTAGTCCCCTTTTGCTCAAAATTCACTGATGCACAACCACTTCACAATACAATGCATTTTAATCTTCTGTGAACAAAACAATAATTCAATAAAATCCTTATCCTTACTTCACGGTTACGTAAATTCAGCCTTATTTTATGTGTCAACAATTTTCATAGGCACACTTCCAGTTTTCCTAGTGTGCGTGTGCTGAGATGTGATGCGACGGTTGTAAAAAACCAGAATGAAAGTATTACACGCATATAGATATTGCCCATAAAATAGTTGCAGTTGCAGAACTTTACAGGTGTTGGTTGTGGGTGGATTACTAGAAGCAAAACTATAAAGATACTATTGAGACAAGCTGTGAGAGAGGTTACACGTACCCTAAGCATTAAATTGCAGAAAATGAAAGATGAAGTTGCATGACAATTTAATATGCAGTAAAATCACTGTCTTTAAATGAGATGCATCAAGACTTGCATTGTTGCATTAGTTGCATTCCACTTGTTGAAGAGTAGGCAAGTAGGCATGCGCACAAGAGGAGATCAGTTACAATTTTCATTTGGCAATAGGTTAGCGTTTTTTTTTGTTTTTTATCGATGCTGAACCAATCATGCAAGTACAGCAGCCAGATTTTTTGTGGCCAAAAAAGTGTGCAGACTACAGACATAAAATATTGAATTGTCGTAAAATTAAAATCCAACACACCACCTAAATCATTTCCCTACATGGCACTAGTCATGTTCGTTAACTTGCGAAATGAACTCAATCTTACACAACATTCTTTCCTGCAACAAATTTGATTTCGCATAGTAAAAAATCCCCACATATAATAAATAGTTTTACACTGCACTATGACAAGATGAAATTTTTACTGAAATTAAAGACATTTGATGCCTATACTGCATCATTGTAGAAAATCTTTGTTAGCTTCCCGATGAGTCTCATACAATGGTTAAGGTAACAAGGTAAATGACCACATTCGAAAAAAATTTCAGATGTCCTAACTAAAGCATGCATGACAATGTGTTGAACATGCGCATGTTGAAATCATATTATAATTTGGGTCATCTCAGCTTTCGTTTGTTCGCTTGTCAGCCTTTGTCGCGTAAATGTTTGCAGTTTATGTAATAACAAAAAAATACTTGTTAGCGTGTGCATTTTGAGGTTCGTAAAGTAAAGTGTGCAGAATAGAATAGATTCAGTGAGAGATGACAGGCACAGAAAAGTACAGAACGCATGCACACCTAAAGTGTACCTCTCTGATAATGATCAGATCAGCCACAATTTTACACAACACATGATGATTATTGCACAACTATCGACGAGATACAATACATGGTAAAGGGTAGAAAGATCATAGGAGAAATATGTGAAGATTTGTCACAATATAATCAACAATCTGCACTCACATTTGCGTCATCGCAAAATTAACTTTTTTAACCCACCAAACGGCAATGTTTGCATTAGGTAATAAATATACTTATATGAAATTAGAAAATGCAGCGTTTGGAAAATGCTAGATCTAATGTAAATCATTATCCAAAAGTCATGAACTGAATATGAAAAATTCTTAAGCATCATATTTATTACAAAAAAAATGACAACGCAATTGTGAAACACTTTTTTTTCCTTTCGAGACGATCCCAAGTTGCAAAAAATATATCCCCCTATCTCTTTCCACTTTCCATTACGATGAAAACTGACACTTATCCAGTTTTAATCAATTACTCATATAAATTATGATATTTGACATTTTACACACACGTGTTTCACGTAAATTCCAAGCGTCCTCAAGAATTTATAGTCAAGTTTATGTAAAATTTAATAGAAAAAAATTCAATTTCAATTTGTGCTTCTACCTTTTTTAGGTGTTTCCCTTTTCCTTCCAACTCAGGTCTGATATGAAAATACAGACAACTGACAGAAGAGGATAATTAATTAGCTCACAAATTAATGAACGCACATTCCACATTTACAGAATCACGTCACCTGTTGTGCTTGCCTGTAAACTGTATTTAGTTAGTTTGAGCTTTAAAGACGACTTCCATCCAAAACTAAATACTCAAACGAATTAAGGAAACTCGGAATTAGGGAATTAAAATACTCACTAATTAACCGTAAGTTCCAGTACTTGACTACATTCCGGGGAGAATTCCGTAATTCAAGTTATAAAAAATTCAGAAAAGCTGTTCTGTCCCATCAGCTGCTTCAAATGCACATGCTAAATGACCAAAGACTGAAACTGATACGACAAGCTAGCATTGAGCATAGTACCTACTACCTACCCACTTCGTTGATGTAACCAGATCCACTAAAATCTGAAATACTTGAAAACTTCATCCTACCTATCTAATGTTTATCAATATCTCTACAGTCTACGAGTCTACAGTACACAATCCATAACTCCCTGTATATTCCTGTCATGAAGCTCTGTGATGTCCTCCTGTTTAAGAAAGTGGATATGTTTGTAAAATTATTCATCCTGTCCTTGTTTCATTTTCCTTGCAGCCTACTTTTTATATAGACGTGCGTGCGAACTCATATCATGCAAGGAAAGTTTGTAAAGTTGTAAAAGGATCTTTTATGAAGTATTTAAAATCTTTGCTCTTTGCCTTTACACACTTATATTGCAACTTGCAACAGCTAGCTTCAAAAAATTAAAAAATATACACCAATCCAATCCAAAAGATATAGCTTAAGTTTACAATTGGCGTGTATGCTTAAATAATACTTCACTCATAAAACTCTTGCAATACTTGATTGTATGTACGTGACTTATGCCCTAGTGCGACTGGATGATTTCGAAATCAACTTTTATTACTTACTTACTCTCAAGATGGAAGGCTCTTGTGCACTGTGCTATTGTGCTTGTGCCGTGCTGGATTGATGGGAACGTGGGTTAAGATTGTCTTGGAAGTTGATATTTAAATATGAAAATAATTTCCCAGCTTTGTAAGTATGGAATGGAGTATGGAGTACAGGTCACCTACAAGTAACCTTGCATATTATTATCTTTAATTATGGTATTGCGTGATGGGAAAAAAGTTACGTCTATAATTAAACCTCATGTCACGGATGATTGGATAGCATCAGGATGAGGAATCAAAATTGTAATGCTTAAAATAAAAAATGGGTTTTCCATTATATTTTTTAGACAATAAGAATTTGGTAGTATCATGAGCCATCTGCTTCATGTCCGGCAAGTGGAAAAAAATTGCATCTCATCAGGAGCGAATAAATATCGTATTTGCTAAAATAGCTCTCCATGCAAAAATATGCCTTATGTAAAAATTTAATACTGCGTTTTAAATCTTTATTAAATATCAACAATTCTCGTAAAATTTTTCTCCATTCTATCAAACAAATTCTTATTCTCGTTGTAGTACGACTTCAAAAACAACTCATCCAGTTTTTGAGCATCTAGCGTCCTGATATCTTCTACTTTAATGTTATGTTGCTCTAAATCCGTTCTAATTTTTTTCTGTTCATCCGGATCATAATCTTCGTCTTCGTCCGCAGGTCTTTGAGTTGTAGGTGGAGTCGTTGTTTGAGCAGCAGCTATAGCGGCTGCCGCAGCCGCAAGTGCTGCATCCTTTTTCCTTTGCTCTTCAGCAAGCCTAATTGCTTCCAATCTCTCATCTTCATAAGTGCGCAAAATCATGTCTGCACCTTTCTCTCCGACCATAATGGTAGGTGCATTTGTATTCCCGACAACAACAACAGGCATCACAGACGCGTCAATGACCCTCAGCCCATCAATTCCAATTACTTTCAGTTCAGTATCAACAACTGCATCTTTGGAATCATTTCTTCCCATCGCACAGCTACCAACAATGTGATGAAGGGTTACGGAGAAATGTGTTGCGTAACATTCCCAATATTTATCTGTCCTGAAAGGAATGTTTTCACAACCGGGGAAAGGGATCTCCGTAAAATGGGCTTTGTATTTGGCAAAAGTTCTCGTTTTCTCTACAATATCAACAGCCTTTTTCATCGCTTCCACAAGAATGTCCAAATCTTCTTCGTTATCAAGGTAGTTGGGATCAATCAATGGTTGGGTGTATGGATTAGTATTTTGAAGTTTGATAAAACCTCTTGCATTGGGTCTACCCAGGGAAACGATTTGAAGGAAAGAGTCTTTTCCTACTGCATGAGCCCAGTATCTTTCTAGCACCTTCTTCTTCACACCAAACCCTCTGGCAAAATCTCTTGCGAAACTCTCTCCGACTGAAACTCCTGCCAGAATTAGCTGAATATCGGGCCAGTCTGCTTGTCCACGGGCAATAGCCGGTTTCGAAGCAAAAAAGGCCATTGCTTGAGTTCCAGTCGTAGTGAGGATGCCACGTCCTTGGGCAAAAAAGTTTGCAATGTTGACTGCGTTCACGTCACGTTCAATGCTGAAGGTTATTGGTTGGTTGACAAAGAACGGTCCTAAGTAAGCGGAAATGTGGTCTTGCAAATTTTGTCCAACGGGTAAATCAGATCTCACTTCAATCTGTATTAAACAGGTTGTAAAAATAAATAAATAAATGGATCACGACCAATTAATATAAAAGTTTGCATTTGTTTTGTAACGAATATCAAAATAGTTAAATTACTCCAAACTCTTGAAGATGCTCCTTGGGACCAATACCTGACAACATTAGAAGTTGAGGGCTCATCATTGCACCTGCCGATAGAATTACCTGATAAATGCAAAATAGACTTTAATAAATTCTTATCAAATCGCATCCAATATTTTAAAAAGCAAACTATGAAATTGAAATGGTTTTTACCTCTTTCGCAGCATAAGCAAATTCAGTTTTCCCATGCCAGTCATACTCGACACCATACGCTCTTTTGTTGCCATCAATTAAAATCTACATTTACATTCCCAAGGGGCATAAATTAAATACCCGAAATCTTGGAAGTTATTTTAATTTGTTGTTATTTAACCTTTTTCACGTGGGCAAATTGCCGGACCGTGATTGTCTTGTCGATATTGAGCATTGCTTCTTCAATAAACCCAGCAAATATTCCATTCCGAATTCCCTTTTTAATAGGATAATAAATTGTATCCGCGCCTGAAATATTGAATTTTTGCCACAACTTATTAAAACATGAAAGTGTGTGGGTGGAATCAAACTTTCAATTAATGTTTTAAAAGGTTATGTAATATACCGTTCGTAAAATACCCATTAAGATCCTGATGTTCAAACCCTAATTCAGTAGCAGCTTTCACAAATGTATTTCCCATCCCAGTGTATTCCGGAAGGGCTACTCTAACAGGCCCTCCTTTCCCATGGGTTTTAGCTAATAAATGGAGTAAAACAAATATTCGGTGTTGCAGATTGGAATCAATTTAAACATTTTTGCAGTGGAAATTCTCCAATAACCATTTGCCCATATGCCGTGGTAATCTTCGGTTCTCCTGAAATGTGGCAATAATTCCTCATAGCTCCAAGATTTATCGCCAGTTATGTTTGCCCAATTATCGAAATCTTTTGGATGTCCTCGGGATTGGATTAAAAAGTTGATGTTGCTAGTACCTATAGAAAATATTTTACAGTGTCATATTAAATGTAGGACGAGACGACTAGAGATTTAACTGTTGCATTTCGCGTAAACAACAGTAAGTACCTCCTAACCCTTTTCCTTGGGACCAGTGAGATTGCTGATAAATAAGAAAATCCATTGGATTAGTTCATTATGATACAACAACTTGAAATGGTTGTGATTTATGATAACTTTGATATAATCGTACATTATGGGGCAATGCGAAACACGAGTATTTCTGAGGTACAGTCTTATGCTTCCAGTCGATTTCTGTCAGGAAAACGTTCAATAAAAAATTGACGTCCAATTTGTTGTGAAGACAATCAAATTGATTGTATTTATGTACTACCTGGATAATTCAGCATCAGAAGAGACATCGCTGGAATCGTCTGAAAAGCATTCATTCTTCCACCAGCCTCTAAAAGCAGTACCCTATAGTATTGTGATAATCTACTAGCCACAATTCCCCCGGCACTGCCCGCTCCGACTAAATTGTATAGGAACGGTTAATGTATAAAGTTTCTACAAGTTAAAAAATTTGAAGAAAAAAACGGAAGTATTTTTTTTTTACTTACTGACAATGAAGTCATAGTTGTCGCCGCTATAATCCCAATAAGTACCAACTCTATCCATAAACTTCATATATGCACCCCATTGATTCAAGTATACACCTAAAGTACCAAGTACTCCAGCTACTATAGCTGGGGTCCACACTGTGGGGTTTGGGCTAGGAGGTCGCATTTTTCGTCTTTCGCCTACGAGCAGGACATTCACTAACTAACTACACAATTAATCAAATTCTTTTAGCTAATTTGTTCCCCAAGCTGGCAGATTTTTCATAAACATTCCAATATATAAAGGGTTATTTTCAAATCGTTATGCTTTCGTAATCCGAATCCACTAGACTGAAACGAGGAATTGGAGATTAACCTTGTGTACACTCAAAAGTACATTGCTCGTCGGATTGTATAACATTATTCATGTTCATGTCATCATGTCAATGAGTTCATCACTGGCATTGCGAGGTGGAATGACTAGATTAATCAACACCTGCTAGTGCTAATTATGCATTGCCTATTGTAATTCTGGAATCTTCCCAAATGTCATTAAACTCTGGTTAGACTCTTAATTTCTATACTAAATATGCACTTTGCCGTCACTTTGGTGGTGAAAATTGTAAAGATGCAAGTACTCTAATTACTAATTACCTTTTATAATATCCACTTGCTATACCATTGGACTCCCTACGTTTATTGAAACGCCACTGATGTAATCATCATGTTTTTCGAGATCCCGAGATAATATCAGATCCGTCAATAGCGATGAATTCCAGTGAATGGGATGGGCCAAGCTATGCCAAGGTCAAATGCAGGGTATTACATATTGATATTGCATAAAAATCATTATGGAGGCAATCTCATTGTCTGTGCAATGCAATCACACGGTAAGCAATTTCGCAGAAAGAAATCCCGAAAGATATCCAGTGCAACCGCTCATAAAAAAGTATTTGCAAGAGGGCGAGAAAATAAATAAACATGGCATTTCGAAACCAACACCAATCAATCAATGCTCCAATTTATAATAAATATATTTACAAAACTCAAGCTTGTTTTTAAGAAAGTTTTCATCATTAAAACGACAACAATCATGTCATTTTTATTATTCATCATTACAACCACATATGTAATATCCATTCTGCATCATTTGTGTTTTATATTCTACTTATGAATATAATTCGGTTCCCTATATTTTGTAAAAATGTAACCTTTGCCTGCCGGAAAAACAAGAAAGGTTATCGTAGCAGTTTCTCGTATGATAATAATACTTATTAGTAAAATTTCCGAGTTACTTAACAATAAGTGACAAATACGCTGATATATTACGAAGATTTAAATATGTACAAAAATGTGTGTGTACCTGTGTACTTGCAAGTGTATCTATTAAATTATACTTCCGTTTTCTGGAAATTGGAAAACGTAAAAACTAACAAGTAAACAACCTTTTCCATTCTTTGATTCATAGCGTGCGTGTTAAGCTACATGGTTTTAAGTTTATGGATTGTATGGATAGGTAATTTCAATGTTTCGAGCTGTAAATAATATATTACAGATTCTCTACTTAAATTACATTTTTACAACGTATAATTCTCTATAATTATAAAATATTGCTCATATGAAGTAAACGAAAGAAACCGGGTTCAGCACGCTTTCGTGAACGCTTTTTTGAGACACTGGATGATCAATTGTACAATCTAGATATAATGTGAAATTCATATATTGTTTAAGTAACTAAATTAAATATACATCAAAATCTTTGTATATTTTTTCGTCCTGTACAACCTATTCAATACGATTATTTCCTTGGACCAAACTGTACAAATAAATGGGTAAAATCTAAAGGATTTCACAACTTAGTTTATTCTACGATATACGAAAATTGTAACAAAATCTAACCTATACATAAGAAACACCTGTTATTATACATTTTATAATATGCTTCCACAGTCGTAATGGCACAATGCCTCAGGTTAACATTTTACCACTTTTGAACAAGTTAATAATGTCTTGAACTATATACCTAATAATGAGCTACATTAAAATGAAGGCTAGTTTGGTTCCATTACTATGTAATTATCAACAAGTAATAACGGTGCAATATATGAACAAACATTTGAAACGGATATTTTTAACAGAATGATAACAACCACATGAAGTCCAATCCAAAACCGATGAATGCTTAGTAATAAGATATACCCAACTCGACAATTAAGTAATTAATTGCATATGAGATTAATACATTTGAGGACTTTTTGATATTCAACATCCGACATAGACTAATTTTCTCATAAATTGATATTTAACACATTCTTAATAATAGCCTTTTTAGCTCAACCTTAAAAGCTTTCTAGTACTTTTACTTTACTGATGCACCCACACAGACACGTTTGAAGTATTCATTCAGTATAACAAGGCATTAAATTTCCTATGAAAGTTTTCCTTACAACTTGCTATACAATAATGGACTACTGATTATGAAAGTCTGACAAATATACCAAGAATGCTGAAAATTCAGATTTTTTTGTACCTTACCATCTATATAATACGGTTGATATAATCCCACTCATCCGATCCCATGAGGTATCCTATAAAACTTAAAGGTTTATATGTACGTAAAGAATTCGTCGCTTGAGTTGATTTCGATATACTTAATATTCGTATCAAATTTCTTTGCACCTTACCCGCAACCACAGTTGCAGATGGTTATATGTATAATACCGTCATTTTAGCATGTATATAGGATACAAGTAATGAAAACCACATACGACATCTTTCATAATTCATTAATAATACAATTAAGGCCTATAGTATATGACACATCTCATAAGGACATCGATGATGATTATGATAGCACAACATGATCCTGGCAATTAACTATAATTAATAACTTAAACCATATACTAAATGCTCAACTGCATCAGACAGAAGAGTTCTAACCCTAACTCCTACCTTTACTTTAGTTGTGTATAACTAATAAACATAATCTAATCTAAATGATTTTATACCTATGCCCAAGTACTACAGAGTGATTTTGTTTATTCTAACAATGGCATACAATTTATATATGTACTATATACATGTAATTATTACTTGCGCTTGCGGAATAGTACTTTGTGTAAAGTATATTGTAATACCGACCACACACGGAGACTTTCCTTTTTCCTATTAAAGAAAGTAACAAAAAGCAGTAAGCTGCATATCGAGACTTGTCTAATTTTCTATGTTGAAATGGCTGGAGATGAAGAAAAAAAAAGTGTGTACATATATGTGTATTTACTATAGTAAGCAGTCTACTTCCCAGTTTCCCTCCATCTAAAAGCACTTTGTAAAAACGGATTTTGTGGCGTCTATATTTGAAGGACACCGTTACATTGTTATTACTTACGTTTGATAATGTGGAAAATGTTTAACCTATTTGTATTTGTACGCTAGCTCGCCTCAAGCAGCTTAAAAACTTGTTTAAAATACATACCATTCACCATAGATTGAAAATACTGCATAGTTTTGCTTTAAAAATACACAGACAGATCATACCAGATAAATGGCCTTGGAGCGTTATATCAATAATAATCATTATCCTATGAGCTGCATTTATTTCACAAATGAGCTGTATATTTTTGGAGATGAAAACAATCTGACTTTTGCCCCTTTCGACGTGCGAATAATAGTAATACATATGTGTATACTTCTTGCTTTTGGAAAATAACCTGTTTTTTTCTTCTGCATAATAAATCTACCAATGAGGTCATATTTGTACCAGTTTCTTTCTCCGATAATCTGTTTATCGTTTCAATACATCTTTTAGCCGAATCAAATTCAAGCAAACTGACTTTTTTTTAAAAAAACTGCGCCCGATAATTTACGATTATTTGCTAAAGAAATGAATACTCAAAAGTAATAATTCGAATAATGCTTCCAGTTGAAATACTCAATTCACAAATCCTGAGCTAAAGGATTCCTGACATTTTGGAATACTGAACAATATTTTTAGTATACATATACACTTCCACAGTATCATGCCACAAGTTTCGGATAACATTGAAACATTTGGAGCAACAATGCAACTTTTAAACTTAGAAATACAAGGTGTTACCTTCGTTAAATAGCCACGTTGGCAATGGACAATCCAAACGTACCTGGCGCTTGGTTAAAATCTTTTAAATTTTAATGCAGTATTCAAAACTTATCTATAGATTACAATTTTTATATCGTATTTTTTGCATTGCAAGTAATCTGCAAGAAAGTTTCATTCAAGAAAATAACAATAAAGACGGAAAAAGTTATTACGTCAAAAAAAATAAATTCTAAAGAGACGGCATCAGTTGACGATTCGTTAATTTGCGTTGGAATTCCTTTCGTAGCAGAATACATACACACAAAAGTTACACTACGCGTGTGATACACATCATCATCATCATATTTACATAGCTTTATCTAAAAGTATCCCGTTAAGACAGCAACACACCACAACTGCATCTATTGTACCTATATTAACGTCTATCTAATAGCAATTCTCAATTTACATCTCGGAAGTAGCAGATATTCAATATACATACAATGATGACGAGTACATTTTGGTTGACTTTTATAAATAATTCTCAGCAGAGCAGCGCAATTAAGATAAAATAGTTTCCATATAGGCTTATTCCCTAATGTGCATCCACATCCATATTAGTTTGCAAAGGCTGAAGGACAAGATAACGAAAGACTAGGTCTACCAACATTCACTGGATTCTAAATGCCCTGGCCGTTTTGTTGTACCTCATTTGGTCATATCAGAAAAATGATTTGACCATTTCGAATCTCTTTCCAAGAGACTTGATAATGAATAGTTAATTGCACTACAGAAATAATGTTTACATTTGACATTTTACATTCTCAAGAATAGAAATCTAAACATCAGTATTGGCTGAATGCTAAGCCGAGACCGTTTCAATTATCGTCTTCTTAATTATTTCACCAAAATTCTCTGATAGGCCATCTTCTTCTGAAGAACATTTTTCTCCCTCGGTGGCTTTATTAATGCTGCTCTCCTCAACTCTGCTCATTTGTTGCATATGCTGAAATGAAGTATTAGGTTTACAGATCGGTTTACCACTTTCTCCATTCATGCTGCTCTGAGGAACTTCAGAAAATGGCTCCAACTTCCCATATTGGCCCAAACTATTAAGATCAGCATAACCTGGAAGCATGTGACTGTTGGTAGCCTCCAATAAGTTGGTGTTTCCTCCTTGATGAAATGCCAATGCATTGACGTGCTGCAGTGGTGGTGCCGGTGGCATCTGTTGACACATTGTCTGTTGAGAGGGAATGCTCATAAGATGTTGCTGCGTTGATGAAGTATAAATACAGCTGCTACTGACCACTGCGCTAGTGTGTGCGTGGCTGTGATATCCGTTCATAAAGTCTGGCGGCTTTGTAGAGTACATATCTTGAGAAATGTTAGCCATTGGAAACTGCTGAGGATCATGCGGTCTAACATAGGAAGCTTGAGGGTGTTGCTGGTATGACTGATGCGCTATTTGGTTGGCCGAAGCGTTGTGTCCATGATACGGATCCGCATGAAGTTGATTTGATCCATGGTTAATATTAAAATAGTCAGTTTCTGGATACATGTTTGGATTGTGCATGCTTACTTGCTGCTGCTGTTGTTGTATTTGTTGTTGTGCATGATTTCCCTGAAAGTTTACTCCGATTTGATTAACTGGATGAAGAGGAGGTCCTATCGCGATCGCAGCTGGAAAGCGATTCGCATCCCCACTTTCATTCGAAAAATCATCGCTATTCTCTGAATATGAATCCTCCCTGAAGGTTGAGTAAAGGTCAAGTGAATCCTCCCGCGAACGTAACTCTTCATGAGGACCAAACCCATGATCCCCAACAACTCCAACTCCTACTGCTGCAACTGCTGCTTGATTCATTCCGTCCATATTTACAGGGGGACGAGGAGATCCATAGTGAACATTTGTGAAATTCCCAGCATTTACGCATGATTCTACCTCTATTCCTACGCTAAAAGAAACCTCTCGAACAAGACTGCCGTTGTATTTGTATAGAACATTGTTATCTTGTTGGCTACCAGTGGAATCTTCAGACTTGTAATAGCCACTGCTAGGGTCTTCTGGAATGCTGTGCAGCATGCTATTCCCCCAATGAGGTTGTTGCGGCTGCTGAGAACAATGGGCTTTGAGTTGCTGCTGCTGGATATGGTGATGAAGATGTGTAGGCTGAGTTGTCATCATGTAATTTGTTGACTCTTGACCAAGACTGTTTCCGCCATTGGGCATCATGGGATGATGATGCATGGAGTTTTGCATAATATGATTGCGTAGTGGGGCATGGGTCCCGTTGGAGTGAAGACTACCAGCCATCTACCAGAAAGGAAATCCTCGGTTACCATCAGAAATGTTCCAACGGAGATCAGTGTACTACTCCACACTGAGAGAGACTAGAAGAACTCTTCATCATACCTGTTCATTATGCTTCTTCTCCAGTTCAAGGCGCATTAGAGTGTGGATAAAATGTGTACGGACTCTAATCGGATTAAACTCGATTCTCCCATTCTGATTTCCACATCCATCCCTCGTGCACCCGCAAGGAAAGCTGAGGCGATCCACCTGAAAGAAAGCATTGAAAAGAATCGTTGTCAGATCAGATTATAATATTTGTCATATTAAATGAACTTGGGATAATCGCAGAATCCCAACATTACAAAAATTTCAGAAATACATACTTGGCATTTAATTCCAGCCTGAGCACAAGAGCAAGAATCAGGATCGCAGTAAGTCTTGCAAGAGCACCCACAACTTTCTCGGGATGTCCTGATCTCCCGGCACTCGTCTTTCTCCACAGAGTCAATTTTCCTTACACCAGCCTCTCTGAGGAGAACACGACGCTGTCTTGTAGGAACAGGTTGGAGGAAGTAGTAATTGTCAACCTCTACATCCTCTACATCAGAATCACTTTCTCCCTCATGACTATCGCTTTCATCACTAGACGGATTCTGAGTACTTGTAGGTGGTAATGATTCATCCTCATTCATCGTAGACTCTTCCGCTGGTGAGGGTTGAGATTGTGCCTGATTCTGAGCCAAGGATTGCTGCCTTAGCTTCACAAGCATTTGCTTATGGATCTTTCTCTGTTCTACAGCATGTTCTTGTAGAGTAAACGTTCTCACATAAGCATGCCTTGAGGACATACCCAACGTTGATCCTCCCTGCATTCCAAAAACATCGTTTAATACACAATTACAATACATACAATAAAGCTTTTACAATTTTTTGGTCTCGTTGTCTACACGGATGCTAGAATGACTATAATACCTGTGATGGAACACATGTAAATCCTTGAGTTCTTGGAAAGTAGTATACCGTAACCCCTTCAAACTGAATGGATCTTCTTTTACGCTTTGGTTGTAGACACTCATCTAAATCAGTGCTATCTGAACGCCTTTTCAGTACGCTTCGAGTAGATGGCACATTTCTTGGTGGGTTGTGAGGAGGCTCCTTCTTAACAACTGCTTGGTCATTATTATCCTCTTTAGGAGCGCTATTTGATGTCTCTGAATTTAAAAGTAGTGATACAGGAAGCGAGAGCTCTTGCAAAGTTTCCGTTTTTCCATCAATGTTGTTATTGTTATGATTAACAATGTAATCGGTGGGCAAAATTGCCGTTTCCACAACAGGTTCGATAGTTACTGGCAAAGTCTGGGACGTTTCGAATACGTTACTGTAGACACTAGCACCTGCCCCAGATGTGGAATGAATGACCATTCTATTAGTTTCATCGTCATCAATTAAACCTTGTAGTAAGCATGTTTCGTCTTTCCACTCGAGTAGCGATTTGTCTGAAGAACCAATGGAGATATTAATGGCAGCTTCCAAAGTTTCCACGATGGGTTCCAACGGAACCACTTCTTCAATTATAGCACCAGGCATAGATTGTGTCTCTTCATCTGTCACTTTGGCTCCAACAGACTTGTCACAAGTACCCATAATTTTGTCTTCAGGAAAAGGCAAAGATTCTACTAGATCATCCGTAAGCGGCAAACTTACTACAGAATCAGAAGGAACACTATTCTGTATGGCTAGTTCCAATTCTCCATTTGCCTTAAACAGAGCATCTGAGGAGGATTGCGTTTCTTCGTCTAGTGCATCGATTATTGGAGGAATAACAGACTGCAAAACCGGAACAGTATCAACTGCTTGACTAATAATGTGATTAAACTCCTCTCCGATACATGCAGCAGGAGAACTGTTACTGTTGTTATTCACAACAATGGCAGCCTCGGGATAGAAGTTGGACTCAAATTCATTGGAAGAACACATCATAGGACGAGGGCTGCAGGAGTCTTGGTCTGCATAGCTGCTGCAACTGCTGTTGCTTTTGGGAGACGGCACGGGAGAATTGGACAGTGGAATACTTTGTAATGCTTTTAGAGTATTCTTTATTTTGGAAATATTCAGACTTGCTTTCATTGCAACTTTCTCATTCGACGATGCTGCGTCTGAGGCAGTCCTTTTAGCTTTCGTTGATTTTTTTTCTGAACTGGCTGGAAGATATATAGTAGCAACCGATTTCTTGCAACTTTGGGGAAGTTTTTCATTTTTCTCTACAATATCTCTGTCCTGAAAATCAATTTCTATGCTAGGCTTTTCAGAGGAAATGTCAACGGGATCTGAGTTGACTTCTTTAGCGGATTCTTCGCAATCCATGAGATTTTCTACTGGTGAAAGCTGTGCATCATTCTTCAATCCTGTCTCTGTATTTGCATTACTAATGTTTGCTTTCTTTGGCGAAAGTTTATTTTCAAGTGGTTGTTCATCGGCTACATCCACGCCATTAGAAAATCTCAGAGTTAACTGACATTGGTTAGTATCATCAGAAAATTTCGTTTCCTCTACAACACATGCAGAGGATGCTTCCGAAGAGGAAGCGCTCTCCACTTGTGAAATGATAGAATTCATGATGCTAGTAATATTGGGATCTATATCATAAGCTGTAGGGTCATCAAATTTATCATGTGGCAGTGCGTTTTGATGCCGTTGAAAGTTGTCCTCTTTGGTCTCGTCTGGAGTTTGGTCCATGCCGGACTCGGTCTACGGACAACCGTAACAACACGTCTTTCTTTATCAGTATTTATATTACAAGTTTTCTGACGATGAGGAAAGGGATTTCACAATCTTCTCAATAAAAAATGAAGTTCTGTATACCAAGTATCTTGTTATCGCTATTTCCAGTAATGCAAAGTCAAAGTGGATATGATCCTAACTTTCACCAGCAACCCTGTTACGTTTTTCCCAAGTGTTACAAGAATCCACGATGCATTTATAGGGACTGCGGAAGCATCAAAGATAGAAGTTGAAAGGAAACTGGACGATGAATGTGACTTGTAAGTTACCTATGAGTAGATTGTGCAGTATAAATATGGAGAAAAGCACCTAGTGTTCTTTATTTTCACCCGATCACTCAATCTGCTCACTGCTCAACGCAAAGCACAAGTGTTTCTCGTACGACTCCTTAGTTGTAAAAAGTACATGAAAGCTTAGTACATGTATCGATCCCTCCCGTTTGGTTGGTCTCCGAATTTACTTCTGCTTTGCCAGTTTTCACTCAGCTTCAGCAGTTGGCCCCGTTGATTGCACCTTACGACTGGAGAGTAAAGTGAGCTAACCACACGGCCACCAACACCACAAGTGGGTTCAAGGAGATTGCGATTACCTTTCTAGGAACTTTCTCCTTCGTCAATGAAACAAAATGTATAGACTACTTTCCCGGTAGTACTGAACAGTCAACAGTCCATTACTCCAGTATAGTAGACAAGATAGGATTTTTGGGATATCTATTGCGGTTTTTCTCCACAGTCTGATTACATAATATTTTACATTAACAAACTTTTGAAACTAGCAAATATTTAACGCCTTTCTCAGGGCCCATCAAGGGACCATTTGAACAGTTGACAGTGTAACGATAACTGATAAAGATAGCCAAAAGTTATGTTGTCATTTTCCAGCCATGTAGGCGAAAGGCAATATGTCTTAAAAGTTGATAGGAAAAGGTGGACCTAAACCGTCATCGTTTATATATCCTCCAGTCTATTGCGTCTTGTAGATTTTATCAATTGATCTGAAACAATCAAAGAAAATACCAACAAACATTAATAAATAATAAATAACTTGTTTGCCATCTTTCAAACTTAATATTGCATGTCATGATGTCACATCACATGTACTTATAAAGCACACAGCCGAGATTTTACACATTGAAAAAAACGATGTGAACGACGTGGAGGTGACATGACATTTAGTAGCTAATTTAGGTGACTGACTTTTCAATTTTTCATCCTTATAAACTCTGAACTGCTGAACACCGGTACTCACTCATCCCTATTTATTAATGACTAACAACAGTGGAACTAATAACAAAATTACTTGCATTTGCTCAATCAACGCGTTTTTATCTAATTCAATATTCTACAATGATTAACAAACGTACATTTTTCCCCACCGTATGACATTCGTATCGTATGACGTACAAGTGACAATCAAGTATTCGTTGACNTGATTAACAAACGTACATTTTTCCCCACCGTATGACATTCGTATGACGTACAAGTGACAATCAAGTATTCGTTGACCTTTCACCATTAACCTGGATTGAATTCAGAGTCATATACTATAGCTATTTTTGAAACATCAAAGCCAATTTGCAAACTTTTATACACTACTTATTGTTAATCCACTTTAAATTATGTTGTATGTTGTACCTTACTAGTGCTGTCTCACTCAAAGACCATCGACGACAATAATATGCAACACCAAAACATGGAAAAACCATAACGGAAAAACTCGAACCTCTCGCTATTCACCACATCAAACTTAACTGATACTTTTAGCCGTACAAGATAGATCACAAAATTTCCATATTGAAATTTGAATATTGTGTTGATTATGTAATGCAAAACACAAGTACTGCTCATTAGTGCAAATGACCCATTTCCGCCTGTATAACTATCACAAAAAACTACGTCAATTCTCCAATTTTACATTTTGAACCACAAATATGAAAATTGTTCACCTATAACATTCATAAGACGTTTGTTCGTGTCATTTCATCCTCAAGTCGAACTGATTGCTAAACGTGTGAGGTCGGCTTATGAATTACGTACACCAAACCAATGTGCCTGTTACATCGTTATTCGCTACATCCGCATTTACGTTCTTCTATGCCTTTCGTATAATAAAAAAATTGTCATCTACAATATCTTATTCGTAAGGTCCTCGTCCTCAAGTTTTATCGTATTGAATTTATAATTTTTTAATATATAGATAATACGGCCATCGGAGTTGTTTCGATATGTTTCGGATAATAATAATAATAATAATAATAATAATAATAATAATGTCCGGAAAGTTCAGTTCAGATATGTATTGTTGTATATTGCCCGATACATGTTAAACATGTATTATATGTTTGTGGCATATACCCTGCCTGACTGGAGTTTCCACGAAAGTGAAAGTCCTTTTGACATTCAATCTTCATTACAAATGTCTAGCAATAGCTGAGTTGAGGGAATAACTGTTTCCGTAAGATGAAGCGTAGTTTGTGTTTGTAGTATGTAATTGGTATCTATCCCACAATCTCACCTTGTCATCACAAAAAATGGAAACTGTTTGTGTTGTGACAAGCGAAGATACCTGTGTGTGCACAGCGCAGTTGTCATCAAAATGCGAGGTGCATGCCTAGTAGAAGGAAGGATTATGATGGCGAAAATTTTCAAGAAGACAGCGGAAGCAAAACAGACCTCTGTCACCTCATATCATGAGGTATAACTAGGTATGATCCAGCTACTGGACAGGAATGTGGATGGCGTTACTGGCGAATTACAAAACAACAACGCCATTAATAATGCAATATACGCTATCTTAAATAATTTAAGAATTCCCTAACCCAGCCTAAGCAATTTCATGAGGATTGCCAGGAATGCATACATGACAAGGAGCAATTGGTACTAGGCATATGCAAATTATTTTATGTTCTCATTTCAGAACAGTGGATAGACACATTTACTAGACGATGGGAGAAATCTTTGGTGAAAATTGCTTATTAAACGACGCATCACACTGGCATGCCAATCAGGTAGAAAGTAAGAAAGGTGGGTCAATATTAAAGATTTTTTTATGTTTCTCTTTTTTTGTTTACAACGTATCCCTGTTAAAGATTCCATCCTGTTTCAGTCACATTATTTTGAGACAAAATTTGAATTCATATTGGCTTGCGTGCTTATCTGACATTTTTCTTCTCATTTTCTCTTTACTTTCCCTATCAATTGGTCTTCTTAGCCACCCCCTGACTCTGTCCTTCTATCAATACTGTTAGATTATTCAAACAAAAAATGATGGTAGCTCAAGATACCTCCAGGCTAACGACGTCATGGCTTAAGTGTGTGTGCTGAGCTGCCATATCATAATCTGCACTTTTTAGAGGGACGAACGACGAATAAAAACAACAAGAACCCATTTTGGAGCAATTCACTTGTGGATCGGTTCTTGTCACTGTCAAAAATCAATATTGAAGTCAGGTAAGTAGTTTTTATTTGTCCAGGGATATATGATGGAAATAGAGGAAACTTCGAGTGATGAAAAACTCGCTTTTGTAATAATCTTGTTAAAAATTCTAGTACCTATGTATAAACACAGTTAAATGGCAAACGTTGAGTGATTCAAAATTATTGACAAATCCAGTTATGCATTCAATTCAAGCCATGCTTTCCATGCATGCGATATGTAATGCTTTAGCACAATTTTGGTTACACAAAAAACCAACACTCGCAAAAATATTTCATTTCATACGTTTTCAAGTTCCTTTTTTTTCAAGTTTTCAAGAGCTAGCTGCATTTTTTTCATGGAAGACTATATCAATTTACAATCCGTCCACCAACGACGTACGGATCACATAAAGAACTCGTGTAAACTAGTCCATTAAAAAAATATGTGTATATTACAAATGCGTTCCCATCACTTGTGAGGGGAAAACCCTGCCTGTGAATTTAAATTGCAAATCAGACACATCCAACTTGATCTATATTAAGGAAGATGTACAGCGTGTCATGCACAACACACTTTTTGGAATATTCTCTTCTGCTTGACATTACACGATGGAGGTGTCTGTAAAAGTGCAAATATGATAATTTTTAGCGTGCGACTGTGGTAATCTGGATTATGAAATAACCAGTAGCAGTAAGTTTTTTCAAATAGCAGGTAAGTCCCATCATATCATCAAGGAAAAGTCAATCTGTTAAAATTCCAAACTTGTACACATTTACACGTTCACAGCGCCGCATAAACTTTAAAAAAAACTCTCCATCTGGTTTCACGAAAACATGCTTCTCTAACTCACAAACCAAATACATTAACTGATATTTGGTTTTTAGCATGATGAGCACACAGTGACACAGTATGCAAGTTATGTTATGATATGATAATGATACCATTTTAATGTACATAAAGTATACAACATTTATTATGGGAATAATATAATATGCACAGAGTACAAGTTTTTCTCTCCCATCCTATCCCTATCACATCAAACAACAGTCATACATTCCTAGCAATATTTTTTTCTACTTTGTTCATCTCATCTCATTCATGTGTACCACTCATTTTGAGATTTGCTCATTTGCTACTTTTCTTCTTGTGTTCCACATGTACATATTTATTCTGCTTCTCTGCCGAAAATCAGAGTTTACATGCCCTTGATCCAATAATACTTTTAGCCAAGTTGAAAACTTTCATTGGTAAAGTAGAATCTATATAGGTGGTTAGAAAAATACGGCAATACACCAAACCCCATTTGTTAACGTTTAAAAGTCTCTTAATAGCTCTTTCAACATGTGTCACATCTCTCATGCGTTTTCATTGTGGTGGTAGGGTTGATATCCTAGTTCATGATTCATAATTAGTATTCTCTAGTAAAGTCATAAAGATATTTTATTTTTTGGCTGGCTCCATGCGCAGCCCATATTTCTATCCTTGTGGATTCTCATTTCTCATGCTAATAACGATAATGATAATAACCCTGTGTACATTTTGATAGCACAGCTTTCCTGTCAATAAAATCAAGGATTGTACTGTGCACCTAAATGGACTCCTCTTTGAGAGAAAATGTCACTTAAAACATATACTGGTTTACCTATTTGATAAGCTAAAGCAGTGGGAACCGGTGAGTTGCTTTCTGAAAGGTGTGTAATATTCCTTATCTTGGAGCTTTATTCTTCACATATTGGTAAAGAACTTGAGCCTATGCAAATCAAGAGGTGATATCTATCTTCACAAAAGACCATTTTTACTTAAAAGGTTTAAAGGGAATGCTTTCAACTGGATAAAATTACCATGAAATATTTTGATAAGTAAATTAAACAAACTTTATCAACGCAAAGTCAATCATAACTTGTGTCCAAGTGGAGCCGCTAGAAATGGACATAATAAAGATTATACTGGCTTATCAATGGTTTGTTATTTTATCGATTTGGCCGTAACCCCTACACACGCTCAATCTTGTACAATAATTATCCATGTATTTGAATAAGTTTGAATCTAAAAAAATGAGTAGACGACATCCCAACGAGCAAAGTTATATGTCATTATATAGTTATGACACTTCAATCTATTCAGTACTAGTACTTTTCTGGAATCGATAAAAAATATTATACATAACTCGCCTCGAGTGAACAGTGTGAACTTCACAAGCTGTAAGTTATATAGCTCATGAACTGACATTTGCATAAAATCAAACTTAATGCTGTAATGAGAACTTATGTAGGTGCGTTGTTTTTGCTCTAGATAACATGTGTGCTTCCTTTTGTCCGCTGTATACATTATCCACAAAGGGATAAACACATATGTCTATATATACATATGCGTAATCACTTATTATTAGTTCCACTAAAATTAAGACTAGAGGGACAAGTTATTCAATTTTTAAGTTTAAACATTTGACTCTATTGTATATAAATATATACACACATCACTATTGTGACTAACATTGCCACCCTGCCTGATATGCACTTTATTCGTATGCATTATTTTTGTTCTCGCATGCAAACTCGATTCATATATTGTAAATTGTCTCTATATAACCCTTCTTCTGATGCACATTCACCCACTATATAATTATCCGTGTTTATACTTGCATATGTACATTTCGTACCCAGGAGGAAGTGGAAACCTCAATTTATTTTAGAAGGTAAAGGGTGAGGTGAGCACAAGTACAAGAGAAAATTGTGAAGCTCCGGTGCTCACAAAATGACTTTGCGCTTGTATACCCACCTATGTTCGTACTTGAGGAGATGAAAATAGACATAATATCTTTCATATATTGACACGCTGCCACCATCCAGTGTGTATCTGAGAAATCCTAGTCAGAAAATCATAACGCTTCGCTGATCTCATATAAACAATTCAAAAAGAAAGACTTAAAAATGCAGACTTTGCTATCATGGGTATTCCTTAAAAAAATCCTTTTCCTCTCTCTCTCTCTCGGAATGTATGTACTTTCAAGATGAAGTTATGTATGCGTTTCCATATATTTCCGTTTTTATACACAAATATAATGAAATCCATTTCTAATGGAGTTCTTTGTGTACATAGCAGATACATACATACAACACACTAAGAGAGAGAAAGAGTGTGATTTTCATAAAGTTTGAATAAAAACATGATGAAAATGATCTTGGCACAATAAGTCAATGACAACTTCTCCAATCATCATATCCCACTTGGTTAACAACCCCCCAGAAAGATTTTCTTGGTGGATGGGTGCAAATCCTATGCAAGTGGTGGATCTTTAGGGAAATATTTTATGTATGCAAAGTCATGCTCTTTCTCTGACTCAATGTGTGCACGAACATTACTCTGGAACGAGAGGGAAGGTAAAGGTAATGCAACTCGGGAAATTATTTATTCCCACCTCTTCCACGAGTTCCACCCTTTCACTTTTCCCTCGATGTACACCTGCTCAACCTCATTTGCTATAGTTCATAGTGTACTAGGGGCTCGGGATGAATTTTTAAAAACACTCATAGGTATTTTGGCATTTACAGCACCCACACATTGCAACCATAAGATCGTCCAAAAAAAACAAGATTGCCCTCAAGAAGAAAAAACTTTTTTTCAGGGGAAAACAGATAAAAGTGAATATTGAAACCTGAAAACATTCCTCTAGTGAAAGTGAAGTGGAATAAAAAAAACTTTTATGTATCGTCATATCCTCCACTTGAGTATTAGCATTAAGCTCATATGTACATGTGGCATTTCTAGTGTTCCAAACTAAAAAAGAACACTTTGAAAACTTTTCTCATGGGATTAGTTCGTCGCAGTGGTGGTGGTGGTAGAAACTTATGTACTTTTTGGAAATATTGACTCTGTATTCTTTCTCTACCCTAATAATATGTGAATAAGAGGGAGCGGGAGGCAAAGGGAAAATGTGTGTAGCCGAAGAAAAAGAAAAGATATCGTGTTAGCTCCACTGGAGAAAGGGAGGGAGTAGTAAAATGTAGAAGACTGATAATGCATAATGTGTACCTATATCCTTATATTATGGATATACAACGCAAACTACAATATTTGTATATATAAACAGCCGGTTTTTCACTAAAATATAAGGACATATAAATGCTAAACATTTCTCTACTAATACACCAGCACAAAGACTATGGGGAGCGGGGGTGAACCCCTGCTTTATGAAAATGCTCATAAGATTTTCCATGTAAACATGTATCCCCTTTTCAGCCTTACTTTCTTCCTCGCTCTCAACGACTCCTCCGCGTGGCGTCGATCTCATCTCTCTCTTCTTCTTTTTTATACTTGGGCTCATAGAAAGCTCACTGTTCTTGACGTCGAAGTAACGTAGTGATATGCTTGTATGAGCGCGTACACGTAAAACTTACATAATGTACATGGCATAATATCCCGTCTTACAACAAAGTTACTTTTTTCTATATAGGCAGTGCGAAAAGTCCTTTCTTCCCTCCGCTCTCTTTTCTCTATCTCGTTTTGGCTTTCTCCCGTTATAACAACAAAAAAGTGATATATCCTTACAGGCATCCTTTACACATATTTTTCTGAATAATATAAGTTTTTTTTTCTTAGCATTTAGTAAAAGTGAAGCTGGAGCGAGAAAAATAAGAAGTTTTTTTCATAGACTCTCTTTTCCACTCACTTCAAATGAATCACTAGCGGTAAAGAAAAAATACTGTCGCTCCTTTCCGGTCGTGAAAATTCGACAAGTTTTTCATTTCATGTAAACCTTTTCACAAAGAGAGGGACTAACTTTCTGATCAAAAATTATGTGATGAAGAAGGGCTTCCCTCCATTTCGATTTCTGTAAGAAACCTTAAGAAAATGTATACAGACTTTTCCTAGCGTAATTTCTGATCGTCTTTGGAAAGCAAATCTAGTCGTGGATTTTTTTATTACAGATAAATATACAAAGAATCAATAATAGCGTGCTTTCCCTCCTCTTTTGCTTATTTTCCCCTTTTAAATAATATAGCGTGACAAACTTTTCCTCGTCCAGTTACAATACATTCTCGTTAATGGGAGAGAAATGTAGAGAAAATCGCATGTAACAAATTATAATATTTGTGATGCAGAGAAAATGCAAAAACAAGCCGACGAGTCCTCCTTCGGAATTATAATAATGACAAAAAAGACGATAGTAATGATTGATCAGGTAACTTTTCTCCAGTTGTCTATATAATTACTTATCATTTCTTCTGTCGACAACATACTTATTAATCAGCTAGTGCACTAGCACCAATCACCTCCACACTAAAGCGGATGTAGTACACCTGAACATGGCAAGATTTTTTTCACTTCATGACATGCAACCAACATTCTCTACATGAGAGACTAAAAAGAGGAGGCATTAGACTTTTGAAGAAAAAAACTGTTTCGGAGGAGGACCAAGCAAACTGGGCTGAGTGAATGCTCTGTGTATATTTGTGCTCTTGTGAAGGGAACCAGCTTAGGAGAACGTTTCATTGAACTATCAAGGCCTTACGTATTTTTCCCTGCAAAAGAAAACTTGTAGACAAGTTTTATACTCTTGTGCTCATGCATGCACACACAAAAAGATATTTTGCTCCTCTCTCCCCGCTTACGATTTTTTATCCTTTCCTTACTTCTTCTTTAGGGTACATGATGATCGGTTGTTGGTGGTTGAATCCTGTGGTCAGGCGCATTTTCCCTCAAGTAGGCGCATGCATATTTGCCCGACGTAGTGCACTGTGCATTTGCTAAGCTTGAGAAGACCACCACCACCAGAAAAACCGTTATGCGCGTTCTCTCTTTGTATACTACCCTTTTTTCACATTTTCCACATTCACTTATATTTTTTGCATGATGCCTATATCAAGCCGTACAGTCAAACACCTGTAGATAAGCCGAGTAGCGCTAGCTCACACTTTTGTGTACAACAATGAGGGGACACAAAAGTGTGGTGGAAAATGTGTTTGTCAATTTTCCCCTACTGGGCTCAGCTTCAAGTAGTTTTTTTATGAATGAGAAGAGCTGTTTGGAAAAATTGTAAACTGGAGTATCACTGGGTGGGCATGGAATAACGTGTTTGAATCATTTTGATTATTTATCGCTTTTGCCAAGGTTAACCACGACATTTATTTTGAGGATTGGCAATGCGTGGTAAAAAAAATTGTAGGTAGTTATGAAGTTATGAATGAGCTTATTCTGTTGGTTTAGAAAGGAAAAAGTGATAAGAAAATGTTGCGTCATTCATAAAATAGCAGCCAATAAGTGAATTTCCAGCTTGACTGCATCCGCAGTTCATTAACTTTCTTATATTCGTCCAATTTCGTTTTCATTTTCTCAAATGAAATCATTGACGGAGGATGGGCGACAATATGGAATGTTTCAGTGGAATTCTGAATTCCAATTTATCCGGAACTTGGTGCGGAAGGGAAGTAAATTGTGAGGAGGTGGCACGCGTAAAAGGAAGCCATTCAAAAGTCTACATGTGTGACAAACCTAGCTTAAAACAAGGATGAAAACAGCAATGACGGATATCGAATTCTCTCCTCGAGAATTTAAAAGGAAATGTTTCCCTCTGTAGGAATGACTGTGAACATTTCCAAAGTACAGACAGATGTACCTAGTACTAAAGAAAAGTCAAAAGCAGACAATACCAGAGATAAAATCTAGTTTCCAAGAAGTTTCCAGTTCCCACCTTAGTTGGCAACCAACGGAAAGACCTCCTGGAATAGGTAATCGTGTACCAGGAGACTCAAAGCGTCAAACTTCTTTCCCTAAAACTCATATCTTCCCTGACAAAGTGATAAGAAAAATGTACATTTACAATTATCTTTAAACTCGTTACCTTCCCTGAACTCAAATTTTACATGCTAACTTCCTACTTACCTATTCGTGAAGCTAATTTTCCTTCACATAATTCCATTACTTGGTCTGTGACAAAATTGTTTACCTAATTTCTTTCTCACTTCCTCTCTGTCACAATCACCTCTGCACAAACAGAAACACACACATGCAACCAGAATATTTACATTTTTTACACTTTATACTCCACAATCTCCACCTCTTCTAGGATCACAAGGAGACTCACACACAACGTGAACAAATACATAGGTAATGATGCAACAAAGGCTCAGTGTCTCAACTCACTCATTCGCTCACCACCACAATTCCCAATTCCCTCTTATTTCCCACCTACCACTTCCGTCCTCATCCGCCGACCTACCGACAAAAATCTTCACACAATGTGATATGATGATGAGTACTTTGTACACTGTGCAAGTCTAAAGGAGTTAAAAAACCTGATAGAATCTAGACTGAGGCTCAACTACAGAGAAATAGGCATCATCCTCTGAGCATCCCCATTTTCAACATTAACACAACGGCAGTAGCGGTAACAGCAGCCAATCTCCTCCACTTTTCTATAGGTATTTCATTTCATATGCAGAAGTCCGTGAGTGAGTGAACTTAGGAAAAAATTCTAGCAAGCGTTCGTCCATCAACCGTTCCTTCCGTTTTGGGAGAGTGTGCACAAGCATTTGCACTAGTATGGCTTGTGATATGAGAGGATGCACCATGCAATTATTAACATCGGCATTTCACTTGGTTTTTTGCACCCTTTGATAATATTGCATACGTGTGTGTCTCTCGAGTTTGGTCTGATTTTTTTGGAAACGTCAACAATAATTTTTCACCACCTGCCCAGCAATTAGAACAAGCTTGGATGAGCACTGACATTTGCCTAATCCTATATGCTCAGTGATTTTTTTAGACGGTTTGTATTGGATGGAATGGACATTTCGCAATTACAAAAGAGAGCAATAATTTTCATCTGACATTATTTTTTCCACGTTCGTCCCCATATATATTATGCATGTACATATAATATAGATCATGTTGTGTCTACTACCTTAAACAAAACATGTGAAATGCCGTCATCTGAAAAATAAAGTCAAGCAGTGTTTTTTGTAGCATGCATAAAAAATGTGGCATGATATACCTATGCACATTTTTAACTTTTCCTATACATTATTCCAATGTACTCTACATGTATTATTAAGAAATGATTTTTTAGTGTGTTGTATCTTGTAGCGGTTTACTTTATATGTTGTTGTTTTGTTGTTGGATTTTTTAGTGTGTTGTATGCACATCCAATATTTTCATATCAGGTTAAAGGTACATTTTCTATATCTTTGTCTGTATTATGCACTCATTATGCTTCTCGTCCATAATAATAGCGTTCGCTACCAGAAAGCTATTTAGAAGTGTAATTATGATTCCTTCTGTCTACATTCAACTATTGGTTTTCATTTCACTGTCCCTACTCTCCACTTTTCATTTCTTTTCACATGTGAAACATTGATTAAAAATTTAATTCCATTGGAACGGTTGCACAGGTATGTTTTTATGTTGGAACACCTAGTCAATGAAAAAACAATATTATATTGCAATTGGAATGGAACAAACAAATCGATGGCCTGTTTGTAAGCGCCGGTTGCATTTTAACTATATTCGTATGAGCCAAACTGCACCGAAGTTTACAACGAAGCTAACAAGGAAAATATCCTTATAATAGCATTATACGTCTACGAGCGGGGAGGAGTGCGCAAGCGCAATTATATGTGCTATATAAAAAAGCACCAAACATTTAGTAAGCATCATGGAACGTAAATTTCCGTCGGGGTTTTGGAGCGTTTCATATGACGTTCTTGTTTCTAGCTCCTTGTCCATGCACACGCGAAATATATGGGTGTTCATGAATTAATTCATGAAGTAGTAAATCCAACCGCGTCACAATCTCCTTTTCATCTTATCACATGTTATCAATATGTATTTTATCCTGAAAATATCTCCCCTTTTCTAGATACAACTGCCGACTAGGATGATGCAAATGTGTTGTCGGTTTTAGTTCCATTTTCCTCCAAATAAAGCAATTTCACACTGTCTAGTTTACAAAGTCAAGTGTAATCTCGGCACTATATGATTTCCAGCTTTTAGCGTCTATTTAGTCAATCACCTTCGCTAATACCTTAAATAATTAGAATAATCTGTAGAAAAGGTTATTAAGCATATGACAATCATTACCTACATCAAATCTCTCTCTCTTGAGCTGGCGACCGTTCCAAAAAATTGTCAAAGTATCTTGGCTCCTTATCTCCGTCAAGATTATCAGCATCCGGCTCTTGACGAAATTTCTCTAATGAATGAATATATTACTCACTCGAAACGAATAGGTACATGAGCAGAAAGAGGTTCACTCATCCACAGAATAAAAATTATCTTTTTCATAAACAAAAACCCCTTGAAACATCCACAATGTTAAATTATTAACAAAACCAAAAATTTAGTCGGTGCTAAATGTCCGTATTTATATTCCTCGTGCTATTCCGCGACAAGTTTCTTTGCATAAAAACTGAGGTAAACAAGAAAAACAATTTTTTTTAATAGTTTTGTCGCTCTCCTCGATCCTGCTCACTTTGACACACTCTTCTCAATACTCATCCTCTTCCTCATCTCTGTTTCATCGTCCACTCTTGAAGTTGCTTTTTTTGAAGAAAAAATTACTCAAGTATCTTCTTTCATGTGAGCACACACATTTGGCTTGGTATGCAAACCCCTTGTTAAATGTTACATTGAAGATGATGAGACTCTAACACAAGATATAATATTCGAATGTTTTCTCTCTTTGAATGCTGATGATGAGGTTTGTGTGTTGTGTAGGTAAGTTTAAAAAAAAGTATTCTTTTCCTCTGCTCATATATTATTCTATATATTATTATTTTTCTCCGTCAGAAGAACCAAGCGAGTGTGGAAAAGAGAGAGATTGAAAGGCAAGAGAGAACCTGCAGCTTGCCTCTCGTATTATTATTATTTTCTGTAGTTGTACACATTCTTCTCTTTTCTTCCCTTTTGATTTTCTTGTGCTTTTTGAACCTCTCCGTCCGCTCTTCTCGCTACCAGCTAACTCACTACTGCTGCTACTCACTCACTTACTCACTCACTTCTTCAGTCATTTCAGCTCACCAGTCAGTTTTCATGCCGTAGTCTCAAAATGCAATATAGCCCGATGCTGCATGCTACTTCTTTATAGGTATACACATTCACATTCACACACACACTTTTATACACAAGTGAATGTATAATGTACATAGGGTAGCTTCAATATAGTATATATAATATGTGGCAAAGTGTCTTCGTTCATGTGTATTGTATGTATATGGTTGAATAAGGACGAGGAGCAAAAGAAACAAAAAAATCTTCTGATATGATGACTGCTTTGGCGTTCTTACACATTTGTGTGCATAAGCTAGCTCTCTACCTCAAATGTATTGGGAACCACTCCACATGATGACTCGCTCTGGCTCCTTTTCCCTGTTCCTCTCAACTGGCTGTATAAATGGGATCATTTTTATAGTGGTTCACATCACATCTGTGTGTGTGTGTGTAGAAGTGTATATGAAAGAGAGCTGGGATGCGATCCCCTTCTTTAGTTTTCCATAAGAGAGAAGAACACTGCACATACTTTTCATGAGCTTGCATCTCACACACATATCCTTTGCGAGTATGACGGTATGCCGTAGAGTGCCTAAAAGTGTATATGGTTTGCACAATTTTATGTGCATGTGTGTGTGCACTCAATACGGTCTTGTGTATTGCATATATAGCTTGTATTCACTCCATTTGTGAAACAGACGGAGTCTCTATGAGAATGGATGAATATGGCTAGATTTTTTTTATGTAGGAAGAAAAAAGCAAAGCAGCCTATATGCTGCTGTCAGTGTAGGACAAACTGTGCGAATTGTGTACACGGGGAAAAATGTAAAGCAGACTGGGATATTTTTTTCCGCTTTTGCTTGAGTTTTCTATGTACAAGAGATTGGGATATTGTAGTGGCTTTCCTTTGCAAACTGGCGGACACAGACGGGAGCTGTGAACTATAAGGTTGACGGGATGGGAAGGATAGTGAATTAGTGAATGAGACACATCGGGCGAATCCACATCTTGGAGAGGATCGCATGCATGCATGTATATTGGTCTGCACTCATGTAGCTTTTTAAATCGAACCTAGTCACACACACACCACCAGTGTCGAATATAATGTCAAACAAGGGAAGAGAGGAAGAAGAAAAAAAACTAACCACAGGCTATACCTTACCAATAAACAAGAGAGGAGGATAAAGAAAAAAAACTATTGTGCTTCTTTCTGGATGTGCCTGTCTAAAAAAAAATCCGTGTGGATAGATGACTACTCGCACGTTTATTGCGTTATATGCTGGTATCTATATCCTAAGAAATCATTTCGATGACGGTATCCCCATCTTTTGAAAGCAAGTTCATATGTATGTAAGATTTTCTCAAATATACACATGCTCTGTCTTGTACATGAACTTTTTTCCGCTATGCAATATTCATATTTGAGTTTGAGTATATAAAAATAAAATTATAGCGGGGTGCTATCCTCCTGAAAAAAAGACAGATCGTTGTGGCTCACTTCAAGCTTGAGGATTTGATGACGGCCCGACGGAGAATATATATAAAAAATCTAGTTGGAATAAAGTACAAATGCGTAATAATTTGTTATCCGTATGGGTTCTACGTTCATTGAATTTTGACAACGGCGCCTAACAGAATATTCTTGTATATACTTTCGCATTAAATTCCCAAAGACAGTACATTTTCAGGACGGGATACGTTTCCCAGTAAAACAGACCCTTTCTCAGATCTGCATACGCAAGGATGATAAATTACCAAAGACTGAAAGGGCACTCACTTTCCTCCAAGTGAGAAGCGTTGGATTTTTGCTAGTTCCTTACTATGGAATCTACGCAAATGCCATGTGTACCCTTTTCCCCACTTCTCCCTTTCTCGTTGTTCCAATGGGCTATGAAAACTGAAAGAAAAATAAGGTACAGTAAGCTGCAGGGAAATGTGGAAACGAGCCAGCCTCCTATGCTCTCTCCGGGGCCTTCCAACGGTTTCCATTCACTTTAGCTGGAAAATGTTCTGGGACGAGACTCTCTTAAAAGCAGAAAGCATAGTAGGTGGAGTTCAAGGAGTACCTATCCTAAAAACAGATACACGCAGATGGTATGTTTTATGCGAGTTTATACATACATTCACATAAGTATATAGACAAAAGCTAGGGGAAACGATTTAAAACCAAGGAATATCATCATCATCATTGGGGAAGCTCTCGGACTTTTAGGAGAAGTAGCTAAAGAGCTTGTACACAAAAGTGTATAGGTACATATATAGCACCACCTTTATGTTTTATTCTATACACAGCTACTATATTATATAAGTTTGGATGTCTTTTTACTACGAGGATTTTTACTATCACGTCGTAGTAAGTAATACACACACAGAGAAAATAATATGTAAACATGCCCATTTACCGAGGTGGTTAGACAGGCGTTATACTGTTGATATACTTATATATTTTTTTGTGTACAGTTGTGTATACATACCTAAAATACATGTGTGCATTTATCATACGTGCTGCTAAGGTCTTTTGTGAGTTCACGGGATCCTTCTTTTAACTCTGTTGCGGAGGTGTATTGTAATAATGAGTGGAAGTGTGCATGTGTGTGTGTGCAAGCAAAAGGCAGACAAAAATCTTTGTGAATGTAGTAATATCTTTGCGTGTGTATCCTTATGGAATACAGAATTACACTGTGACTACCCTTTTATGCATATACAAATCTACAACACAATTGAGTATTGTAAGATGAATATATAAGTTTTGTATTGTGTGTAATACTTTATACTACAAGGAATAAAAAATCGTACTCGAGTCCACTTCTATAACATCCTAAAGAAATTTCGTACGTCAAGTCTCTTATATTTTTTAACCGGACTATACGCCGAGTTAGGTAGAAACAGAAAATGAATACCTTTTCTTCCCTTTGAGAGGAGATTTTTTATACTGAGAAACAGTGTGAACGATGTGATGACGAAGTTTTGAGCTACTCACTATGTATACTTGTGTGTATGATTACTGGGCAATGTGCATAAATGTACGAAGTAGATTGTTAGATTGAATCATAGTGTGCAACACTATATCATCCGTCGGTGCGAGATCCTTCCTTTAACACATACACACACAAAACTCTACTTTAATTCTTGATTTACTCATGCTAGACTTGAATCGGCTACGGTGTAGTAGTAGAGGCTTGTTTTGTTATCGTTATCATCATCATCATCATCACACACTCCCCACTACTACCACAACCAAGTCAATAGGCAGTGAGTTTCTGTATTATGGTTGTGCATTGTGGATATGCATATCAGACCTATGCTCACTTTCAGACAAAAATATAATATTGTAGATGGTGGTTTATTCATATCCCTATCTCTATATTTTCCTGTCTTGGGGGATCCCGTTCATGTAATGTAATCATGTGTAATCGAGGATGTGTATCTGACGCTGCGTAAACCATTTTGTACTTTTCATTGATACTCTACACGATTACATTGAATGCTTATGTATGCTATTGTACATAAGGAATTATGCAAACAATAAAAATATTTATGAGTAACAATATATATCTTTTGAAATAGCTTCCATTGAGTAATTGGTGAAGATAGGGATTTATTGATGGGATGAACTAATTATCTACATTAATTCGTTAACTTTACACAAAAGAAAGTAAACAAAGGATTCCATTAGAAATCATTAATTTGTCGGGAAAATGTATTTATATGAAGCACCATACATTTATTTTTTAGTGTTACACAAGTGGGGCTATTCCTAAAGGGGTTGTATGAAAAACGCACCTCTGCATTTCCCGTTGACATATAATCCTCGCTTAACCGCTCTGAAGGGAATTCCACCTTGACTGTTAGCTCGGAGAAAAAACGAGGGAGAAAATGCGTGTTGAGCAAGGGTGCTTTGTCTTTTCTGGAGCGAGAAACTTTTTTTCCTGGAACAACACCTGGCTCACTGTGTGGTGCACTCGCACTGCATCCACCTCATCTTTTTCTGTAAGCGTGCCACAGCGACAAGCTGCTTATGGAATTATTATCATGAGTCTCTTTTGTCCCTTGTGTTTAAATCCTCTGACATATTTTTACCTGAAGCGAGAATTTTGTGTGATGAGCCACACAAAAAGGGTTAATGCCCATGGTGTTGACAATTTCCTTAAATTTCTCAATGGTAATTCAATTCCACCACCAAATATGATTAAAGCCAAGGTGCTCAATTTTCCACGGTCGAGTAAAACGTTCCAGCAATCAGAGAAAATTGAATTTAGCCGAGAAAAGTGAAACCCTCACATTTCCTTATTTATCCGGCCATAAGGAAGATCCACATGATGTAGTACAAATGTGTAACATCATCACATGAATGTTTTCTGGCAGTGGAAAGATGCTCACGTCTTTTTCTGACGTTGCTTTTCTGACTCCTCTTCTCTCTCCGCCTGACGTAGCCAATGCAAAAGGGGCTAAATGTTGAAGACAGGAAAGCCCCTCTTACAAAATCTATGACTTTTGCTCAAGTGAGTGAACCAGGCACAAGCTACTTAATATCTTCCTTGTGGGAACCTCTCTCTCTGTGTATTTCCATGATGAGGATAATATGTGCATAAGAACGCAACTCAGCAAGGCGAGCACATGACGTCAGGTGCATACGAGTAGACAGAAGGATCTCACTTCTTTGGTCCGCATGTTGTGGTGTGTTTGGGGTGAGGATTTATTTACTTGGAATTTTGCAGGACGGAGGAAATTTTAGTTTAATTTAGACAACGCGCTTAGCTCAAGGATGATGTATGCGATGGAATAAATAATCTGGTTTTAAGGAGAATTTAGTATGAAACTTAAAATTTTTAGTGATACACTAAAAACCCGAATTATTTATGGAAATATCCTTGAGGAAACTATCAAGGAGAAACTATACATATCTCATAACCTTTTTACTTTATCTGCGTGCGTGAGGACTCGTCTATTTGAATCCATAGGTATTGTTTAATTATCCTCATGTACATCCGTCCGCGTCCCTATCACGGAGAGAATATTATTCCGATGATGAAACGCTTTTCGTGGCGAACATCTTTTGTGTTCAAAGGAGTATTTGATGATGCATACATGATTATATAGACTATCGTGGTGATGATGATCGTCAACAAAAGGAGCGCGGCAGTAGCATAGCGTCACATCACTATCGCATTATGAATGAGTCCTCATTTCTTCATTTTCCACCATGTTTATACACACGCCAGCTTCTCTATTTTTTGATAATACGTTCTCGACGAGGGCAACAACTGAGCTGAAAAGTGGTAGTGATGTGTGATGAGCTGACGGTGTGCACTAGTAGGTCGTACATTAAACTCTTGCCAGTGAGTAGGACACTTCAAGGACCC
The DNA here is from genome assembly GCA_027743935.1 of Sinodicranocentrus sp. ZH6. Lineage (NCBI taxonomy): Eukaryota > Metazoa > Arthropoda > Collembola > Entomobryomorpha > Entomobryidae > Sinodicranocentrus > Sinodicranocentrus sp. ZH6. The sequence goes on along the minus strand of JAHZNA010001104.1, from coordinate 29,160 downwards.
ACGCCCCAGCTTTGCCTACATTACTTTTTTTGCTCCCTGCAAGTCTGCCTGGTGGAGGTAATGTTTTTTTTTGTGTGTGGATGAAAAAGACAAAATATTGAAAAAGGACGAAAATCCAAAGAGGTTACAGCTAGACATGTATAATGGGATGTTATGAGAACGAGTGTAACTTTCATGTAGTCATCTCATACACACTACCACTTTACACTACCTGTCCACATTTTCTTGTTCCTATTTAGGTATCTGCACTGTCGTATGTATATATATTTACCATCTATACATACCTTTCATTCTACCTCTTTCGTTCTCTCAAGTTTTTTTATGCTCACAGGGTCGCTCTCCTCTTCCACTGTACCTAGATGTAATCTGGCTGGGGTTTTGTACACGTAACGTAATATTGATGTTGTATAGAGAATGCATCCCATCATCCCTTGTCTGGGTGGTAGGTAGGTAGTACAGAGGAAATTTTCATTTCGCTTAGTACTTTTCTTTGCTTCAAAGATCAAAACGGGAAAACTTTAGTGTCTTGTGTGCTTTGGCTTTTCACATGAAACTGGAAAAGATGTTGATGTTGATGACTGGACTGGCTGTGAGAGGAGATCAGTTTGTATGCTCCAGCTTGTTCCAGGGTGGATGTTATAAAAAAACTCAAAAGAACTCGAGCTCTAGAAGAGCGGATGATTTTAGCTTACTCGTCTTCCTTTCATTTATTACTTGCAAGCTATATTGGGCGCTATGCGATGGGATATATGTGTATTACACGGTGTGGCAGAAAGGAGCAGGCAGGCAAATATTTTTGTTCAAGGATAACCTTTTACTAGCAAACTAGGATATTATATAAGGGAAATGCTGAAAAAAGTGTCTATAATGAAAGTACACGTTGTGGAAGTCGTTTTTGAGGAAAGTGTTGCAAGCGAAATTCGTATATATTCCGTACGGTTATGCTTGAATGGGTTGTAAGTAACACGGCATGAAATATGAAAAGGAGCAAGAGCAAACTCTCATTGTTAGGCTATATCTTAATATGCATTTCTCTGAAAAGGGATGAATATTTCTTTTGATAAAATATATATCACATGTATATACGAACAAAACAGGCCGTGCAATGTTTACTTGTATCACAAAAAGAGAAAAAACGGGAGATGATGATGATGATGTGAATTGTGCTTTTTTGTATGCATCACCTACCCACAGGACTTGGGGATCATCATCATCTCTCTAAAGAAGAAAAAAGTGAGGAAAAGGGAACATTTAGGTGAGTATTGAAGGGAAGAGGAAAAGTGGATATTTAAAAAAAGGATTTTCCAGGCTGCTCGCCAACGCCAGCACACCACCGCGAGGTGGATGTTATGCATACATTCTTTTTAAAACACCACCACCGTTACCACCGACACTGTGTGTATTTTATTTGTCAGTGGTGGCATGGCAGAGAAGATACCACAGCTACATGGTCCATTTCAGACCGAACCCATGGGCAATAATTGCTACTACAGAGTAGAACAGAAAATGTTCACAAAGTAAGACGTTTTATTTCCAAAATACGTATATAAATATAAACACGTAATATATCTCTTTTCCTCTCATCATCCATTTGTTCTCTATTACAGTTCACTTCTCCACGTTCCCTGTTACCTTCACCGCTGCGTATTTTAAGCTTTAGGGCATATGCATATGTAACTTGTCGGAAACAGATTTACGCTGAAAATCCTATCACTTTTGGATAAAAACGGATGAAAGGAAGTTGCAATCTTGTTAGGCTGTCTACAAGATGGATATTGGGGTATCTTCAACCTTTTTTCTTTGACTTTGATGCTCATTATGTAGATCTGTAAGTAAGCAAATGTAGGTATGGTTTTAATTATAGTTTCCAGGATAAAATGAAATTGGATATTGTTATCTAAATTTACAATTAATTCTAATATCTCTGTCATCATAACCGGAGCCTCTGTAAAAATTCAAATTTGTACATGCGTATTTACCGAAAGGTGAAGGTTGAACAGTCAAAATAGCCCACTTCCTATAGACCTCTGGTATGTCCCATACCGTACATAACACCCGACCACTTCTTCGATATACACACACATATATATCTCTCTGTACACATCCCAAAATATAGAGAGTTTGACAAGTTCTTTAGAGAATTCGAGATGACACTTGCCTTGGCTTTCAATGAGTGCTTTCCATTTAGTCACAAGCATGCATGCTTCATATGACTTGATTTGATTATCTTGCAAACAGAGGAATGGTCCTCTTTGACAAAGCAAGCAAGAAAATCATGAACAAAGTCATGTCTCTGTGTATGAAACCCGTTTGCATGAACTATCTTAGTTGTACTACCACGTTGTGTACATTTTAAGTATTATATATCTCTCTGAGAGAGAATATACACTCTTGTAATGTATTTCTTCTTTCCCTGATTCTCCTCATTTTATGTAATACACTTTGATATGCGTCTTGTGAAAAACATAGGGTTTCCTTGTATTCCGCTTTTCCCTACGTAATACTCGTGTGCCATCACACTATCACATCCCAATGCCACTGATTGCTGTTCTCCTTTCCTCTCTTTCTTGAGTGCATTAGTGCCTGGTGGTATTTCGCCGCCCATATTGCCCTTGCCTCGGTATACAAGAATCCTCTCTTCTCTCTGGCTTTCGGTGTGAGAATTATGTTGACGCTATATGGCCAGGCCTGGTGAAGCTATCCTCTATGAAATGAATCATGTTAACTTTAGTCCTCTTTTCTGCATATAGATATTTTCTACGTAGAGGAGCTTCCCTTATTTGTCATGTTTCTCAAGAGTTGACTCTGTATGATCGTTGGAGCATTATAATATGATCAGTCAGTTGGCAATATGCAGGAGCCAAACCGCTTGTGTGCGGAAAAGAGTGGATGGGCTCTCAAACACACATGAGCTATGATTATTATGACGTCGGCTCAAACTTTACGAGTGGAAAAATATCCATAGGGTAAATGTAAAGATTTTATATGTGTACAGATAATCACTAAAGTATATGAAGTGGAGACATCAGAAATTCTTTAATTCAAAAAGGGAACAAGAAAACAGTATATATTTTATCTTGTTGGAGTGGAGCGCGGACAAGTGTACAAATCAGATATTATGTATTTTGGGTACATCCATACCAGGGATATTATATGGTGTATTGAATCTTTTCAAAAAGTGGATGGCCAGACCTAGCTAATATTATACTCATCACGCCAACCCACCACCATCAAAGAGCATTGTATAACAAAAGAGGATCCCAAAAACGAGAAGAATGCTGCCCTGTGCTTGTGTCATTTTCGTAAAATACTACCGCATCATAGCTAAAATATATATTATGGAATTTGTGAGAGCAGCATTTTTCAGCCAAGTCACACCAGAGAGAGGAGAAGAGATTAAGGAATTTCAAGATGGAATGAAAAAGAACAACGTAAAGGAATGTATAGAAGGGTGATACGAATAGGTGCACAGAAGACGACAACATACTTTGAGTTTTTTGGGGGGGGGAGGTCAAATAAGCTAGTTATTATTTTAGGGAAAGTAAAATGAACTTTGGGAGGTTGTCTCCTAAATAAATGTTCTGAAATATTGTGAGGATGTTTGACACTAAAGTTTGCAATCTTAATTAAAATCCTAATCAATCAAAAAATACAATAAAGAAAGTATGTAAATCATAAATTCGTTTTTTGTATGAGTTCAAGTAGTGCATGATTAAACCATATTATCCGTATCTTTATCATTTAATTGCTAATTAATACAAATTCGATTACAAGCTTCACATCACTCTGCAAGATATCACTGCTAGAATAGAACTAGGATGAACAAAGGCATCCAGCGCAGCTTCAACATTATTTGCATGCACGCTTCGACGCATTACTGCATCAATACGATGTGCTTTTCTCAAAACGGATATGATATGAGCTACTGTTCCATCAGTCGTGGACAGAGTTCAATTAAATTATTTGGAATGTGAATCTTTTTACGCAATAGATCTTCAGTTTTTTATGTTGATTAAATCATCTTGGTGTTGCTTCAAATCTGATGTTTTTACTGAATACATTTAATATAAAAAAAATACTTTGATGACGTCGAGGCGCAAGCATTTTGCGGTACTTTTTTCTCTTTGTATAACTTTCTGCATGCGCTGTACGGGAAATAGGTGCACAAGCGTGAGAGAGGAACTGCTCTTTACTCCTCAACGGAAAATATTCAAGCTTATCTGTTTCATTTGCCGTTAGTGAAGGGATCGATTTCTTCTTTGTTACGTGCCACGAAAAGTATCGATCCCTCTTTTTCCTCCATATACACAATCCAGATATTCATGTAACTTCAGTCAGATTCACTGCGCCTCTGTTCTTGTGTGCTTCAACTCCTTTACTCGCCTTTCCTCTTGCAGGTTATTTTTTCCCTCCGTGAGTGCGAGAAAATACATGCATAACATCAATACATGCTCATCCCCTTGAATGCCCATGTGTTTCCTCATGTAATGTTGGTGTTATTCTTCTCTCCTACAAGACTCAAATAAAATTTCAACAGGCGAGCAAAAGAAGAGGGGATTCAAGGAAAGGGAGGTAGAAAGACGAACGAGAAGACATGCTTTTTTATGGGATTCTATGTTAACTTATTTTTTCCCTCATTCTTGTTTAGTGTTGTGCGAGAGAGGAGAGAGAGAGAGGGGAGAAGGAGAAAATGCAGATTTGTATGTGGCATGTCTAAAGTTAAGGTGCCCATTGTTCAAGCGGAGCAGACCGACCGAGGACCTGGATCGGCGTACACACGGAAGGAAATACGAGTACGATGAGGAGCGCTTATTATACAGATCTCTTCTAACCATTCTGTACCATGCTGGCTTTCCCTTGTACTTTACTTTCCCTTGCCAGTCGAGTGTTTCATACTATGTAGCCGTATTTTTCTCAACCACCCTGGATTTTTTTCTAGATCGACTCTGTTGAATACTGTAATATCAATGTTGTCCCTAAACTCTGGAAAGAGGGCTATACAACGAGAGAAGAGAAAGCACAAGCAAACTGGAGCATTTCTCGGCAGTCGGAAGGAGCCTAGCACTATCACAGGAGTGCTGGTATTAATATGTAGCTTCTCTAATGACTGGTTGAGGGAAAAAAGTGAGTTCTGGAGAAGAAGAAAAAACTCCTGTTTCCACCACTGTTACAGCTTGCCTCACACTCAGTATTCAGTTCAGCGTCAGCCGCCGTACTTCATGTATGGATTCATGCAGTTTTCTTTTTCCGCTCTTTTTACTCGTGGCGTGAGAGAGTGTGTGTGAGCCTACACTCCAGAGCATTAGAAAGCACCAAGCTACCCGCAACTGCTCACTTTGGGAGACCGGTTCTAAAGCTTGAGCGTTTTTCCCTGTGTATCTACATAATACATGGAAATGGCTTGTGTGTATATATTGGACACTGAGACTAGCACTGCTTTCCTCAGCTATTAGCTTTTTAAAAAAAAGAGTATCATGATGCGTTACACTTTCTACCTCCGGTTGTTCCCCTCTTTTGCCTGTTTGTCTACTGCTCTCATTTCAGGACAATTTTTTTAGCGGAAATGGCCACGTTCATTACTGGAAATGCACTTTTTTCCCCAGTTTGAAATTATGGTTATTGATGTAAATATGGTTGGTTTTTTACGGGGAAACCACATATGTAAAGGGCTAATTACAAAGGGGCAATTATAAGGTGACGAGAAGATGCATGGGAGGGCTATTACATGTGTTCTAGGGAAATAATGAAGAGCTGTAAACGATAACATTAATCTAGAGCTGGGGTTTATTTTGGAAGTCTTGTTTTTGGATTTTTTCTCTCTTTTGGTGGCAACATTCTTGATATGGCGTCATGACGCGTCAGTGCTTGAGCACATTTTGTATCCTCAATATACATATTTTAGTGAATCGACTCTAAAGCAAGTAGTGGAACTCGGAGCAAGCAAAGGAAATGAACAAAACCAAAGGAAGAGAAAGCACCACTGCACCCAACAGTTTTCCTTGACTTCTTTGGTATTCGATTCATTCCGTTCGTGTTCCTCATTTTCTTCATGCTCTGGGGTCTGGGGTGTCTAAGATTTTCCTTTCCCCTCTTTTATTGCTCTCACAGAGCAAGCTCCTTCCCGTCTCTGTCACCGATGAAGAGAGAGAGAGAGAGAGAGAGAGAGAGAGAGAGAGAGAGAGGAGAAAAAACGTGAAGAAGAAAGGGGAAACTAAAGGAATATGTGAAATAGAGAAGTTTTGGTGTGTCGCGGGGCCGGAGAAAGCCACTCGACCCGCATTGATCTGTCTTATCAGGATAAGAATGTACATCTAGAATTCATATATTATTATAAACAGTTTGCACTGGAAACTTCCCCTTACGATATAAATATGCATATATTAGTCTCATAGCTTGGAATGAAATGGTGGTGGAACAATACGGATCCGAGAAATCCGTGATTTCCTTTATGCTTTTTTGTGATGATGGTTGGTTGTTAGGTACCTTATAGGAATAATGCAGAGACTGTTGGAGGAATGGATGAAGGCTTAATACGGCTCCAGTTACCAATTTACCAGTCTCTCGTACCTATTAATATTTGTATATGACAGCGGTCCAATCTAAATGATAAATTGCTTCATGGAATACATTCTTCCTTGCTTGTAAAGCATAAATCCATTTTCAGTAAAATATCCCTAAAAAACTCCAATCCTGACATAATTTGGTTGCTTTGACTCGCTACAATGTTAACTTACAAGCTGTTGTGTTCTGAGTTCCGATCATTCTCCAAAAATATTCCTTGTTTAACAAATAATATATAAAACTAGCTATGCAAATAATCCACCCAGTCGCATACAATCCACTACATCGATATCCCTTTGCAAAGAAATAATCAGAGCGAGAAGACACAGTTTCGTCATATCGTCATCGATGCGATGATAGGACGGAAATGTGAGATGTGATTGTGATGCATCATCGATTTGCAATGCTTGAGGCAATAAACGTCAACGTCCTTTGAGTGCTTATGCATAAGACTCGACAATGCACTAAAAAGTTGCACTTTGCCCCAAAGAAAATTTGTTTAGCCGCGAAGCCTACCATGCTATATTATATGCATAGTGCATTGGCTTGTCGTCTTGTGTGAAGTAAACAGTGAATCCCCACGAGTTGCAGAGCACATGTTTTTGTATTTAATCATTTTTTAAAACTGATTTGTGTATATTGACATTTTAATTGAAAGTGAGTCGTGAAGTTTCAAGTGACATTAATTGCTGAAAAATCTGCTGATTTCCAAATCTTCAGAATTTTTTGGTTTGGCATGTCAAATTGCAAAGATGACTGCGTTTAAAGTTAACTTTGCTAATGTCCTTGACATTCATCCTAGACCGATAAGTTGTATGAGATTGAACGAGAAGACAAAGCAGTTAGCGCTCTATAGGTGAGAAATGATATTATTGTCATTATAATTGGCTTAGTTGTCTCAATTGATTTGATTAGGAGATTGACGGTTGTTTACTTCTGACGATTTTTTATTTAGGGGTGGAGAATTCGGCTCGATTGAATTATGGAATGTTGCCCATCAGCCATATTTGGTGAAGCGGCTCCTTGATTTGGAATTGATTGATGGAAAACCATCTGTGGAGAGTATAGTATGGGTTCAAGGAAAATTGTTTTCTGGAGGATTGCATGGATTTGTTCTCCATCATGATTTACAGACTGGAAAAATTAAGGTATTTCAAAACGTATTTTGTGATCTTGTATTTTGGGAGTGAAAGGTGGCATTTGGGTAATTTACATGGTTGTTAATTTTAGAGCAAAGCTGCAGCAACATCTGGACCAGTATGGTGTTTATCCGTTAAACCTGATGAGACACAAATTGCTGTAAGATTTGATGATTTGACTCATTGCGTCATTAAATATTTAATATGTAAAACTTAACACAAATTTCTTCATAGGCAGGAACTGAGGACGGTTTTATAAATATTTTCGATGTGGTGGGAGATAATTTAATATATTTAAAAGTGCTGGATCGTCAGGAAGGTGAGTTTCTCATTTATTCAGACTACTTTCAAATAATGATAACTGTAGACTCAATTAAACATGATTTCCGTTTTACAGGGCGTGTTTTATGCATTGATTGGTCACCTTGTGGGAACTTCATAGCTTCAGGATCTGTGGATTCTGTCCGGCTTTGGGATGTAGAAAAGGGTCACGCTATTCAAAGATTAATAACTGGACGAACGAAAAACAAAGAAACTATAGTTTGGTCAGTAATAATGATGGAAGATCAAACCATTGTTACAGGCGACTCCAGGTATTAGAAAATAACCAAATATCATAGTATCACTCACACTTAGGGTTGGACTACTTTTATTTATTAGTCTCTTTCACGTAATTTTACTTTTATTTATAATTTTTTAGGGGAATCGTTAGTTTTTGGGACGGTCGAGTTGGAGTCTTAAAGTTTAAACTAATTACGCACAAAGCTGATATTTTGACGTTAAAATTGTCCCAAGATAAAACACAACTTTACGCAGCTGGTATGTTCTGACTTTTTGGACCAAAATTACTTAAACTTCATTTTAACGTATTGAATAACTTTTGTGTAATAGGCGTGGACCCTGTTGTCATAATCATGAATAGAATTGGAATTACGGAAAAATGGGTGAAATCTCATCCCCGTAACATGCACACAAATGACGTAATGACGTTAGAAACTTGTGGCAATCGACTTTTCTCTGGAGGTACGAATTTGATTTTATTGAGGCTCAAACAAAACTATGACCATCTTAATTTTGCCGATACGTAACGAAACTTTTGTCAAACATTAAATAGGTATGGATGCTGATTTTGTAATGAGTGCGTTTCCACCTAAAGTCGTCACTAAATTTCCACCAATTTCATGTATGCCCTTCGTGCTTCAATCTGAAAATCACTTGCTTGTTCAAAAAGAAGCTGGTGTAAATATTTGGAGGCTTCCTTCGCCAGGAAACGAGTAAATGTTCACTATAATGACATTTTAAATCTGCTAACTTGCTCAGGATGATTACTAAAGCGAACCGTATTTTTTTTATTACAGGCTTCAAAAAATTCTGGAGTTCCAGACAAAAGGATGTGATAACGTGTACTCTTCCGCACTCAGTCTGGATGGACGTGTATTTGCTGTTTCTACTCTCAAATATATTCGAATATATGTACTCGACGGAATCAAAACTGATTCCCATCAACCACCGAAACTCCTCCGTCTACCTTTAGAAGATAGCCATAACGTGATTAGAAACACTTTCTGGAATTTAAATTTTCTTAATAATAACAGGCTTTTAGGAATATCAGCCGACGGACGGAAAGCTATTTTTATCAGTTTATCTGAAGACTCGTCAAGTAGCAAAATAGAAGATTTTGTGTCTTCACCATTTGAAGACGAAGAAGTTGAAGTTGAACTTAATGACGGAGTTGATAATTTTATAGTAACAAAAGATGGGACCCATATATGCTTGAACTGTAACAATCGACTGGTTGTGTACCTGGTAGATGATGAAGACTCCGTGTTTGAGAAAGTATGCTCGGTGCCCGTTTATTATACCGGACTTACCTCAATGAACTTTCACCCTGAAAAACCTTTCCTTCTGTTAACATATGCAGATCATTGCATTCAAGTTTATGATTTCTCCTCCCACAAAATTATTTTTCAAGAAAAAATCAAAAAGAAGTTTGATGATTTACTACCTCTGGTGGGTTCTTCCTGGATAGAAAATGGGAACGCCGCAGTAGTATTCCAAGTTGATAAGATTTACTTAATAAAAATGGTTTTGAATGAGGAACCAGTGAAGAAATCCAGAAAAGGTGCGTCCGCATCTCACGATAGTAGGGATAGATACGACTTCTTTATAAAATCTTGCGAAACGCAATACAAATATTTAGCATTTATGGGAAACTTTAATGATGAGCAAGAATTGTTGGCTGTTGAAGTTAACCCTAATAGTATTTTAGAAAAATTACCACCAGCGTTTGCTAAAAAGCGTTTTGGTGCTTAATCAGAGAAATATTGTGTAACTGCAAGTTGTGGCTAGCGTTTTGTGTATGGCGTAAATAAAAACTAATAATTTTATTTTATTGAAACAAGAATTTCATGTGACTCGACAACTTAATTTTTGTGCGAATCGCAATAGCTACTAGCAAAGCAAAGGTTTCACTCTGTGTTTGATGTACTTCTCTTCATGTTTTTCATTCCGGACATTATTCTCATCAGGTAGAGACTGAGATTCTTTCTGAAGATATTTTGAAGTTCTGTAATATCCATATTGCTCCCAAACAAATCGCTTCTTGTTCGATACATACTTTACATTGAAGAAGTCCAATGAATTACTCGGAACTGATGAGCGCCATCCTACAATACCTGCAAAAAAATTGTAGTATTTATCTGATTGTTTTTATTGTGTCTTTGGTGGACATATTTTTTTGATAGTGTATTTGTTACTGGAGGCTGTTGCAGGAACAGAAGGCGAAGGCTGCAAGCCGTAAGATGAAAGATTTTTCCCTTTATTGAGATTTTTTTTATTTTCCTGCTATTGAAACAGCAAAAAAATGTTAATTGACCATACAATTCTGAAAAACTGCGCAAAAAAATCAAACTCCAACCCGCATTTCCTTTGGAACAATCGTGTCTTCCCAGGATTCTTTCCAAATATTTTCTCAAGACCCTTTCATGTTTAATGACGTCCCCCCTTCAGAGGAATAAAAATATTTCCAAAAATCATTGTTTCAATTGATTTGACACGTGAGCGTAGCGTGCTTACCAAATACTGTCTTTAGGTGTGGTATAGTCATCCCTGGGCGGAGGAGTGTAATAGGTTGATGAAATTGTAGCAGACGGCTGACGCTTTGCCGGTGGCTTTTGATTAGTTTTGGTTTTTGAGCTCATAATTGAAGTAAATTAAAACCTATAATCCAGAGAATTAACCTACTCAGTGCTTTCACTTCCGGAACAATGTAAAATAGTAGGGTGTAATTTGAACGACAACGATATTTTTTTACTTGAGGGAAGAGGCAATTCAAGTTTGATCGATGCTTCTTTAGGTACAACATTCGATGTGCATATGAATGGCATTTCCTATTTCCGATACAAATGTCTCACACAACCCCTTTCATCCTTTTATGCGCTTGCTGATCTTTTCCAGTTTTTCCGAGTGAAATATGATAATCTGGATTTTTAAATTAAATCCCAAGATATTTATGACTTGAGTGCAATTTTCTTTTAGCTTGCTTGTCCAGCAATAACTACAGGAATAATAACACAGTAACTCCTGAATAACATTTAAAAATCTTATATGAATAGTAAATAGCTGTGACATTTATTCATTCATTTAATTAACTGTTCCTGGTCGCTTCCTTCTGAATTTTATCAGTTTCTTTCGGGAGGAGGCATTGTAGAATTAATATAACAATCAGGTTTCTCATTTTTTATGTATAGCGAGATAACTAAATCGTGGTAATTTTCTCTTTTCCATGAACCATTGTTTTCTTCTCTAAACAAACATTTTCTTTGCTTGTTTATCTTCGAAGAGACAAAATCAGTTAATTCTTCTTACTGCTATATCATATCAAGTTATAATATGTAACCGTAATATATAAGACTTGAAATATCGTTTCAATTTTATTATTTTTATAATCTGGTAATGTTACACCTAGATAATAACTTACACAGATAGAACATTTTTATTATTTTCCTCTCCAAGTTTAACGTGTATCATCATACTGGTATAGATATATCTGTAATAATTCTTATCTACTATATATTTTATATGTATATCATACGTAATGAATATATCCGCTAGTACAACAATAGTAAAGTTAAATAGTAATATTAATTTAATAAATTTGATTATCTATCACAAATCTGCCATTTCAGATCTATCTGGTAGCTCTCTCCATAACCGACTCTGTCATATAATTTCTTTCAATGATTTATCTTCTCTTTCCCATTTTTTCCTTCAAAATCCTCTTCATCAGTTTCCTCTCTCACTAAAAATTTTCTTGCTTTTACTAGCTAGTTAACTTTTTCTTTGCGTTTTTCCTCTCGACCAAACTCAACATACTTTTTCTTATCCTTTCACGATATCAACAGGGCTAGAACAACCACTTTCTTTTAAAAAATGAAACTTTCCTATTCGTTCACAAACATTTGATAAACTTTCACTGTATTTTCTTCTGCCTTTCACTTCTCTACAAAGTAAAAAGACAAAAAAAAACAAAATGCAATAGTGACAATATATATTTATAAGAATATATGAAAATCCTGTGTTTTTTATATCTGCTCTTTCAGGATGAGGTCGATGAGTTAGTAAATATTAACATGAATAACGTATGAACCAATTGCACAGATTTACAGTTCTTCTCCTCGATTTTTAGCTATGTAGTCAAAAGTGTGTACTTTGCGAACAAAGAAACATCAAAAAACTGATATTATTTTACACAGTGAATAGCAGTTAGCAGTAATATAATAAAATTACCAATGTTCATTCGAAGTTTTTTCTCTCCTTTCATGTGTGTATAAGATTTTTCACATTTATATATGCATTTTTTATATATATATTCTATACATCAACAACAATAAGTGTAATTAAAACATTATTACGTAATAACATTTTCCTCAATAATGATAATAATAATAATAATAATAATAATAACGACAAAAAATTAAGGTTATACGATTGTTACGTAAATTAATATAATATAGGTTTCAAGACTTGTCCCTTAATCGGTTTCCGACTCGAATAGTGTATGCCTTTTCAATGTAAAAATCTGCATTGCATTCCATCCGTAAAGTAATGCAAAAATTTATTTCTTGCAAATTATTGCATTAATGCTCTTCATCTTCCCTCCTTCGTAAAATTCACTTTTCCGATCATCACTCCAAATTATTTTGTTCTTTAAGAACTAATAATATTCCATACAAATATATAGATGTAAATATATGATTGTAATAACAATAATAATTATAATAGTATTTTTATATCATGAAAACCATCACGATCACACACCCCTTTTCTCCTTGCTTTCTCCTCTACCTTTTCATTATTGAAACACAGCTTCATTGCTTGCTTTCTGCTTTAGCTCTACTTCTTTGCTGAGAAAAAAAGTTCATATCTTTTTAAATTGAATATCACTTCCCTTTTTTTAATTAATCGTGTTGTCAGTAGTCATCTTCCTCGTATATGCGGTATATCATCGAATGTGTGTGGTTCAAAAAAGAATTTTAATGATTGCAAGATTTGATTTTTGTATTCCAATTATTTTTTCTTTAAATATAGAGATTTTTTTTGTATACTCAGACACAAGGTGTATATGAATTTCTCTCTAAAAGTATGACTTTCTAAAATGAACAACCTACTTAAAGTTGATACATTAAAATTTTTCAATACAATTTCCCAATTTATTTTTGTTTTTTAATGATAGTCATCATATATGTATATATAGTGTATTTTTTTGATTTTAAAAAAAGAGAAAGAATGACTGTTGAGACGACGGGGGTGGGGATAAATATAAGGTAAAAATTAAGTATGACGATTATTGGATTTGACTTGATCGACAACATGACTGGCCACTGAGGAGGACGAGGAAGGGGAGGAAGAGGAGATTGGTTGTATTGAAAGAGCTGACGATGAGGTGGACGACGAGGGCGAACTAGTAGAAGAATGCAATGAAGTGATGAGCTCAGCAGCAGCAGCAGTGCAATACTGATCAGTATCATTCTTACTGGCGATAAAAGTTTCGGAAAGTTCACAATGATGAGCAGTCTCTCTTACTGTAGTAATTGTAGTAGCAATATTATTAGAACTAGAGGTTATTACACTTGTAACATTATCATGATCATCTGACACATTACTAGATGCAGTAGGAGTAGTAGTGACAACAGGCGTACTCGAGTTATTCTTATTGTTACAATTATTAGCAGACCTAGTAGGAGTCGGAGTGGTAGCAGTTAGATTAGCATCTGAAGTAATCATTGACGACGTGGTTGCTGACATTGTATTCACAGGAGAACTCGAAGTAGTCATCCTCATCATCATATTATCAGAAGGAGCGATAACACTAGAATTAGCATTATTATGATTAGTCGTACTAGTCGCAGTACTCTCACTGATCATTGCCGTGTCAAACTGGGAAAGGGCGGTAAAGTTATTATTATTCTCATTATTATTACTAGCGCTAGTGTCCATAGTCATCATAGTATTACATCTATTATTACTACTATCGAGATATTGACTTTGCACACTACTAGGAGTACAACGATTATTATTATTAACCTTAGCAAAAGTAGAATAGTTAGGGTCAGTCGAACAACCTGAAGAAGAGAAGGTGTTATCGTCACTCCTCTTCCTCTCTGTAACCGAACAACAGGATCCAGCAGCAGCAGCAATTGTGGCAGTTGTCGTTCCGCTAGCTAGTACATCTCTTGGCAATGGTGCGGCAGCACTGAATGGTGACAGGGATGAAGATGATGAACTGGGATACAAGTGAAACATTGGCGATGACCTTGGTACTGAAGACATCTCCACGTTTTGACTACTATTGAAAGAATTCTCTGCCGACGATGAGGTCGTCGGCGAAGTTGATGCCGAGTGCATCGCCACATTTGAAGACTGGGTAGCAGCACCAGCGGAAGAGAAAGTTGCCCCTGGGCTCTGCTGCGGAACCGGTGAAGTGACCCCCTTCATTTCTTCATCGCTTATGTCAGCCCCTCCTCCTGCGGGGGAAGATGGCTGTGAAAGTTTTAGGGTATTGGTATCACTAACAACACCACAATGATTTCGAACCACTGCTACAACCGGAGGCACCCTTGCGTTCCCATTCTCGCAATCGGAAAAGACGGATGAACTCCCTCCATAAGTCATGCTGAGATGATGACTGGCTTTCGTCATGGACGACGACGACAGCGGAGAAGATATCATCATTCCTTCAGACATAAAGCCATGAGCAACATCTTGTGCAGCCATTCTGCTCTCTCGCCCCACATCATAACGTAGTACAGCGTCCTTATCACTATCAGTAATAGCACCAGCTTCAGCACCACAGTAAGCGTCCATGGGTACGACTACGCCACCACCTCCTGAAGACGAACTTGGTCCACTCCGACTCACACCCCCTCCAGAAGATGAACAATAGTTATTATTATCTGGCGTTTGACTTCTTGGCATATGATTAGCTCTCACCACTGTCTCCATCCCACCACCAAGACCACCTCCTCCTCCTCCTCTACTGTCGAAAAAAGCGAAAAAATTTTGCTGTCCCATTGAGGATGGGACACTGCATGATTGCATTGAAGACAATCCAGCAGCATGATTGGCAGTCATATGAACAGGGACCGGATGACTTATAGGATGATGATGATGACGGTCATGAAAGTATTGAGGAAGCTGCTGTTGCTGCAGCTGCTCATGTTGAACAGATGGATGAGGAGGAGGATGTTGCTGTTGTCCATGGAGAGAAGGGTGTTGTTGATGGCTAGTAGCACAGTCGACAAGTGATGAGGAACTACCTCCTGGGGAAGATGAAGCAGATGATGACTGATCAGTTCTGTGGGATTTTCCGTTTTTCCCGTTACTACTCCGCTTCGAGTCTTTGGAGCTACTCCTATCTATGAGTCTTGACAGTACACTGGTTGACGTCGATGTGGAACTACTATTATTGTTTGGACTAGTCCGGTTGCTGCCAACAATGACGTTGGTGCACTGCTGAACTTTCTCTGACAATCTTTCAGCAATACTTGGACTGGCTCCACCTCCTCCGGAGAAAACTAAAGGTTGTTGCTGGGGTGGCTGCTGATGTTGCAGCTTGCTTGTCGAGGTGGGAGGAGGTTGAGACTGGTGTGAAGGATTTGAAGGGTGATGATGATGATGTGAAGAAGGAAATGCACTATGCACTGTATCACCAGCAACTAGCGGCGTTGCTGCTCTATGAAAGCCTAGCAGAGATGAGTTTTGTGGGGCAGCGCCCAACGAACTGGAGGATGACGAAGATGATGACGATGACAACAGAGAATATAATGACGGGCTGGCCAAAAGCCCTGTTCCACCACCACCACCTCGCGCAGTCTCACAAGATGAAGAAGCATTCCTGACACTAGTGGATGGATTCGACGGATGAGGATGCCTTTGCTGGCCACGGGAACGGCTCTGTGATGGAGGTGACTTGTTAGACCGACTCCAACTTAAACCCCAATGACTTGAGCTTTTCGAAGATGATTTGCTCCCTCCTGACCGTGATGAAGACGATGGCTGGGTTACAGTCCTTTCAATGCAGTCTAATGAGTCCCAAACTGTTTTGTTTGGCGGCCCTTGAATATATGGTTTTTGAATTTCATTACGCTGCAACATTAACAAAAACAATAATCAAATTAATTTCTTCTCGTTCCCTATTTAACTCAACCATCCCATTTACTTATACATCGTCTTATCCTCTGTATTACCTTATCATGATGACTACGAATTCGTGCTCTGGCTGGATACTCTTCCCCATCCGGCCTGGGAACACTCACAGGCAAATTGAGAAGAATGTCATTGGCCACCGAACGGTTTCTGACCTGTCGGTCATGTTCTGCAGCCAGAGCCCTTTTTTCCTGGTCTTGTGCTGTTTTAGAACCAGTCGGCCAATAATGCTCTCTTGCCATGCAACCTCCTTCGAATGGCACCAAAACCGCCTAGAAAATCAAATAAATTACATTAATTAACTTCACCCCAAGGTGCAAATCAAGCCAGTCCAAGAGTGTGTTCTCATGGGCCCATCATAAAATTTTCTCAGTCAACCCAGCCAATACATAAAAACGGAAATGTATGCACGAGCAATTTAGAAAAAGAGACACAAACGCCAACTATATAACCGGCTGCTTGTATTTTTTTATATGCTTTCATACTCCACTCTTACACTACAAGTCCTACGCTCACTTTAATAGTTCCTCATGCAATGTACATGCTTATTAACGACCCTAGTCATGAAATGAAATTCATAGCCGAGAGGAATGTCGTCCATATAGGAAATCAAGCAGTTTCCTTACAACAAATCACCATCATTCATATCTGAAGTTTTGCTTCCTTTTCATTTCAAATGAATTGCTGAAATATGCAAATTTTATGCTCCACACTCAAACACAAAGACAGCGAGAGACATGGCTTTTCCGTGAACAAAAACCAGAGGGTGTGAGAGGCTAAGTACGTGTGTGATACTAAAACAAGTATATTTTCTTCCACTCCAATAATTATTTCTTTTATTGGAAAAGACACAGAGTTTGTGTAGATAGCAAAGAAACAACTTTTCTCTCGCCTCTAGACACTCTACCTACGGTGGTCTGGACATTGTCAGAAATGAAATTGAGCCAGAGGACCACTCACAAACATTTCTTCATCATATCATGTGTCAGAAAAGACTTTTCTCAAAACCCTCACATATTTATTTCTTGTCATTCTTCCTAGGGGACTGAAATGAAATAAGATCGAAATGAGAAACTGCGGGGTGTTTCTTGTCGTGTAGGGGAATGTTTAATATTCATGTATTCAGTAGGAAAGGCCCTTTCGACTTTCCATCTCGCTTTCACTTTCATCCGAGACAATGTTCAAAGTAATGGAAAACCTTTTCTTCTCGAGAAATCTATCCAAATATGATAATAAATACGCTAAATACACACATGAAAATCCATTGAATTGCAATACAAATCCAATAACATTGTTGGACCAAATTTTGATAAATAGGACGCCAATGAAAAATCAAGGAGAACAATAATAGGCTTATGACTACATAGATGGTAGTATCTTATTAAACCAGGATAGCAAGAGCAAACATTCTTCAAAAAAATGGCTGAAAATAGGTAATCTCCATAATACCCAATAAATCATAAATTCCTACTTCTTGAAAGTGTTAAGACGCAGTCGCAATATTCACGACACCATTCCCGTTGTGACTGATCACATTGAACTTTTTATGAAGCAAAGTTAAACACAGGCGTCTTCTATTTTACCCATAATGTGCATATCCCTGCATCCGCCAGCCCTCTCCCCTGAGATATTACACGGTTAGTTCCCTCTGGTTTTGAAGTTTTATTGTCGTACATAAAAAGTGTTCGGTCGTAAAGACTGTGGCTTCCCTTTTCCGCCCTTTTTTCTCCATCTCGAATGAAAATATAATGCATAAAAGAGACTATCATCATCATCTCCTCACACATATCGTGCAAGAAGTGTGGAGAGAGAAAAGAGAAGACGAGAAGAAAAAAAGTACAAAAGAAGCACTGAGAGGAATATCATTTTCATGCATTTTCTCCTTTCTTCAACCAACTCTTATGATGATGGCGATGATGAGTGTGGGATTTTGGATGCTTGCAGAATTATTTTTTTGGAGTAAGCAGACATAGTTTTCATAAAGGAAGTGAGTGAAGCACACAAACATAAAATTTCGAATGCATTTTGTATGCAAGCTCCGTTTTTGTGTAACTCTTTTCAGTTAATATGCCGAGGGGCGAGATGATGGCGGGCATATATGATAAGCAAATATAAAGTGTAAAGTGACAATAACAATGATAATAGTGACCTGCTCAACGATAGGAGGGAATTCGGCAGTAAATGTTGTGGCAGTCGATGCATTAGAATATGTCGTGTAGGCCGAAGAAGGATTGGACTGCTGTTGCTGCTGCGGATGGTGGTGGTGGTGATGTCTGCTGCTGATACTGATGATGGTGCTCGTTGTGTTTGTAGGAGAAGGTGGAAGGGTTGCGGTGGAAATGCACACCGAAGATGATGAAGACGACGGTGTCTCCGACTCCTCTGGCAACGAGGATGATGCCGAGGCGGGAGTAGCCAGTCCCGCAGGACGAGCAGCTAACGCCAGTTTCACGTCCTCCGAAGGATAAAACTCCTTCCACTAGCAAATATTTTTTCTCTAGATGAACATATCAGCTTGCTCCCACCAACTCGGCATCTCTTCGTAGTCTTCCTTTCTCCTTTTGATTCACCTTGTCTAAGCCAATTAGCTCCGTCTTTCTTGATGAATGATATAAACGCTTGGGGTATAGTATGGGGATGATGATTTTCCCCGAAATGTCCTTGTTTTTTTGGAGAGAAGTTGAAATCCCGGAAAAATGTAATTCCTTTTTCCCTTTTCAAATGAAAAGTCTCAGATTTTCATAGAGTTCGAGTGTAGTAGTTCATCACAAAGCTCTGATCTCCTTTTGCTGAAATCCTGTGCGCGATTTGCATTGTACAGAAGAAAATCCTTTTTAATCCGATTTCGCTTCAAGCCCCTTGTTCACGATTTTCATAGACCTGAAGTAAAAAAGAAGAGAGTTTGTGAATTTTTTCACCTCTCAATAGCACATACTAACTATAAAACACTACTGAGGTAAATGAATGTTGAAAGCTTTAGAGAAAATGTGCAGAAATCCTATCAAAGAAAAAATCGATTAGGGGAAAATATATCAACTATTTCCTGCCTCCTACTTGAGAGTTAAGCTTCAAATTATAATGAGTCCTGTCCCCGTATATTTCCTTATGATAAATACATGGTATGATGTATTGCACACGTGTTACAAAATATGGTTCTACCTTTCGATATCAATTTATTTTATAAAAAATATTTTCAGCGGTCTATAGCAAATGGATTGGAATGAAATTCGTTCAGAAAGGTTCACCTTCAGATTAATATGTTTGCTTGTCAATGTCTAGCCAAAAACTAGACACTATTCCAAGTACAACAACAGTCAACAGACAGACAATGACATCCATTTAGGTCATAATTTTACCATTCAAGTAATACAGTCTCGAGTATTCGAAGTAGCAATAAAAACAGCAATGCAGGTATTCATCATCGATAATGCACCTACATACAGATATGCTATGTCTTTTATTGCATTCCACGACAGCTATATATAAGTTTTTTTCCACATACACACCTCCATTCTCCAGAAGGTAGTTTTCCACATTCAGTCAACCGTAACCTATTCTGACGTCATGAGACCCACTTGATAAATTAATGAAATGAATGACTAAGACATAAACCGGGAGAGGTAGAGAGAATGTATAAAACAAGTACTTTTGTTTTAACAAGGATATTTTTCAGAGGAATAAAATTCCATCGCCAATTATAATGCATTTTTTTATCCCATGTACAATCCAGTTCTCTGTATTTTGCTCAGAGCAATATAAAATCCCATCGCCAATTACAAAAGTGCATTTTTTTATCCCATGTACAATCCAATTCTACGTTTTGCTCAGCCTGTTCCAGTTTTGAGAATGCATGTCGACAAAGTACTTTCGTATTTTTTCCGATTACACAGAGCGATAACTTTGGAAAGGATGTTACCAGTTGAAAAAGGAAGACCACAAGTTACCTAATTTATTTCCAGAATGTACTTTCAGCAAGGTTTAAAAATACAAGCAAATTTCAATACCACCTGTCACAATAAATCATATTTCCCATATATATTTCAATTCTCCACAGTATCAAAACAGCCCAGGTGACAGACAGACAATAGGTAGAACTTTACGAAAAACAAGGGAAAATAAAGTACACGCTACAGCTGAAACTTTCAAACTGTCAAATAACTTTTCAATGATGTATTGATACCACGAAAGAGTGTTTGAGAAAAACAATGGCAAACTTTCTTTCTCTTCATAACATAACCCATCCAGATATACTCCACGACTGAAAACACCGGCACCGTAAAACACTAACTTTGTCCCAAACCAAGTTTCTCAACACAACTGTCACTCTTATTATTCCTGTATAGGGAAACCAGGTAGCAGACAAAAGTGAAAATAATGATTGCTTTTAAATACCAGGTTGTCCCTGTAGCGAAAAATATTACAAGACTCACTTCCCCCCACTTGTCTTTATTACTCTGGGACACACAAGCAATATCCTTTTACCTTCAATTTTTCTCCTCTCTCTGCACATTCCCAGCTAGCAACAAAATGTACTTCACTTTTAAAGATTTATCAAGGGATTATTAAAAGAAAAATTACTGCTAGTCGCATCGTTGCAAATTGCAACCTGCAATATTTCGTTTAATTAAACTTGTGAGGAAAAAAAAGCGCTTTCGTCTTCTTCCCTGCCATCATTACTATTACTGCTCTACCTTAGCTTTTCATCGTAAAATGCAATGCTATTATCTTTCTCTGCGGCTATTATGGTTCCGCTTTTGTAACTATCTGGGCTCTCAAAATTCTCATCTGGGCTGTAGAAGCACACATAAAAATGGGCATATAATGAGAAAAGTGCAGTGCACACAGAGCAGCTCCCTGTAGAAATATTATAACCTCATCCCCACACGTAATAGTATGCAATATGGAAGCAATAATAATAGTAATAATAACAATAACCACTTCCATCAGATGCAAGAAGTGGCAGCATATCGAAATCTCTGTATGCATGTATGCGATGTACACATCTTTTTCAATATCAACATGCACAGACTTTTTTAAAGGGTGTTACATATTATGCATATGAAACACACATATAACAACATTATCATCGACTTTCGTAAAAGACTACCTACCACACGCTTTTGAAAGTGAAGAGACTTGTGAGTAGAGAGGAATTATTTTCCCAATGTGAGTCTCTATTACATTGTACGAGTGTACAGTAAAAGGTGAGTTATAGCGCAAAAAATGCGATATAACCCATTATAAATGTTACTTCACAAGAACTTGATGGCACGGCTCACGGTCACTTCTCAATCTTGTAGAAATGCAAAAGATAACTTATCCTTTCAAATGCGTGTCTGCATGAGATCCATGAGAATACAAAATATACACATTTAATACTGAAAAGGCTTCAGAAACCAACATCCCCATGCGATAATATAAATCCCTACATGAAAGTGCCAATCTAACCGGCTTTATGGTTTGGCTAACTACTTCAAATTTTGCAACTTTTCTCCTTAACCAAATTCATTCCCGCGTCGTCAATTCAAGTAATCCTGTTGAAAGTAAGTAAAAAAAAACTTTGTGTATGTCTAGCACAATTTTTCTCGAGACTATTTGTTTGTCCACCAATGTAAAATGTTAATATGACGATGTCATGTTTATTCATTGTGAATATACCCTCTTTTCCCTTTCCACTTCACCTATATTACTCTAACTACGAATGGATGAGTGGAAGAGAAGGCTGAAACTCTTGATATGTCTGCAGACAAGGGTATGTCTGAGAATTTTTCAATATCTCTCCACTCGAACAGACAGGGAAATAGCAAGGTATATAGCGAAAGTTGTACTTATTTTTCGTGGGGATTGATAAGGAGTAAAAAGAATGAGAACATGAAATATGTATATTTTGCGGTGCGGTATGCGAATAAAATATTCCATTATGATATAGTGATTACGATAAATGACCATAGTCAACAGAAAAGGATTGAGAGAGACAACGGCGGCGTGGGATTTCAAGTGGAAGGGATACGGTGGCATTATTAACAAAACGATTTGCGTCGATGTACATAATATGTTTAAAAAAAAGCTTGCCGAGGTAGCCAGCTTAGAGATTTGACGTGATATGTGAGATTATACCTAGGAATCGTATTATTCAAAAAGTGTAAAAGGATACGGCATAGCGACTATCATCATCGTCATGATATGTGCATGATGGTTCGTGAGCAAGCGAAACCTCTACCTACCCCAATCTTCTTAAGTAATCCATGTAGTTGTGGAAGAAGGAGAGGTACACGGGAAATATACAGAGACTGTGTTGTGTATACATAGTAAATGGAGAGTAAGTCAGTAAACGAAGCCCCTTGTGAATAATACATAATACGTCCTACTCGACTAGAATAACTATTCAGACTCTAGTCCACATTTATGTGTTTTCTGCAAGCAAAGCTGTTTTTTGCCTTTTGCACAAATTCCTCCTTCACTTCGTCCTTTAAGACGTTGGGAGTGAGAACGGCTGCGTAAAACAGTGCCTTGTGATATGTCTACAATAGAGTGAAATAAAAATAATGGAGCTATTCAACCTTGGCAATTTTTATGAAAGGCAGTTCTCTAAATATTTTCGAGTTGGGTAGGTTAGGTAGGTTGGAGGGATTTGATGAGTATTGAAACGTAATGTTTTTGATTAGAGGTCCATTTGTGTAAATAGATAGGAGGATGGGGGAAAAGTATTGTGTAGAAAAAAGATTAGTTTGTAACTAGCACGAAAAGATATGAATATGAAGAGAGTCGTGAGTTACAAATGGTTCGTTGGATATTCTCATGTGAACCGTGAAGATTCACGGTTTTCTTCTGATTTGATTATTGGATTGTGCACAAGATTGTAAGATTTTTTTTCTAGTTTTAAAAGCCCTTTTGATAGGGTTTCCGCTAGGATTGGATTACAACAGCTATCCTGATTGAGATAAAAGGTATAATAAGACAAAAGTTTTAAATGATGGGGTTATTTGCTTACAAGTGTGAAATTTCATGTGAGCAAAGTTTAACCAATATTTTAAACGATGTTGGCAATGTTTCTAAAGTAAGCTTGAGGCACAATTTTACAAAATATGCTTTTAGGTTCATTAGCAAGTTTACTGAACGAATCATTCGCGCTTCAATTTACTCAATCTATCTAATTGCTAATCAAATAGCACTTCCGGGAAAATGATTCCGGCGTTCAGCTCAAAATAATTCAATTAAAAACCTCTGTCCAAAACCATCACCAAAAGTAATAAAATTTTTGTTATTGATCATTCCACTGTGAAAAACCTCTGCTCCCTTTTTCCCTCGTAAAAGAGCACAATAATTTCCTAAACCGAAAGGTTAACGGACTAGTCAAGGTATAGAGGATTTACTACCTGAATAAAACTAAAAGACTTATAGACACAACAACAGTAAAACTCTCATATATATATTTATTTTTATGAAGGGTTTCCTCCCGAAAAAATAAATAAAATGAATCTAAAGCCGCTCTCTCAATCTGAATTCGAGTGAAGAAATAGACAGTTATTCTTTTGTTACATTCAACCCATTTTATTACCAACAAGATGGCAAACTACTCTCTTTTTACACTCTCAGTAAAAACGAGTGGCACACCGAGATTTTTTTTTATTTCCTGCCGATTTACAACTTTTTAATAGTGCACCATTATAAAATGAAATGCAGCGACAGAGAGAGCCCAAAGCAGAATTGAAATAGTGGCAATGGTAATGATCACATTATGCCTGGGCCACTGTCGTCACTGAGCAAAGAATGCATGGCATGACAGGGAAAACGGAGACATGGTATATACATATCATTAGAAGCATGTACTACTCTCTTTATATAATGTGTGCTTACTCTTCCCTCTTTCACTTTAGTCATGTTTTAAAAAGTCGTATAGTGAGAAGAAAAAAACATATTGCTGTACTCACATTCTGGTGGATACTGCTTTTCCCTACAAGATTTCTAGTACAAGTGCTAATATCGCACCTGACGTAAATAATATTAAAAGTACATTGAGCAGTGCCAACACCGCATATTTTTCACTCTTACTCCCGTACATCTCCCTGGTTCACTCCTTCTTCAGGGGTGATACACGGAACGACAGTTAGTTGTAGTAAATAAATTGGCATGTTCAAAACGGAAAACGCCCCTAGAAAATCTTACGAGATTTGTTGTAACCGAAAGTCCAATGCCTTAGCACACACACACTCTCTAAAAGTGTATAGCAATGTCCGACAAAATATTTGCTTCATAGGTTTTCTCTGCTAACATGCGTTGTTTTCCATATTCTCGAGCTCATGCTTTTTTCAAGAGTGTTAACAACTTGTTTTAAATGCACCTCAGTCCCTGTGTTTATTTCGAGGGGGAAATGACGTAACAAGATTTTTTGTAAGACCACCGGAATCACATCTGTCTTTAAATCACAAACTGACGGACGGAAGTTTGAAAGGGACAATAAATTACGTTGATATGTCACCTCGGAACAACTATTCCACATGAGATTTCCCATATCCACAAAATATTTGTTGGTGAAATTCTCCACATACCTTGGCATTATTTTTTTGTAGGAATATTGCATTCTATAGACGAGAGGAATGGGAGTTTCTCAGGGAGAAAAATGCCCTCAGGTCTTTACAAAACCATTTTACGCTAACGTTTTACGAGCTTTTTCCTAATTTCTCCGGGGACCCTGGTTTCCTAACGGTTTCCACCTTTTCAATTTATCCGCAAGGGAGGAGGTATACAGAGAGGACAATTATACATAACTATTGTCGACCACTTTCCAAGCAAAATAATCTCACTAGCATATTTTTTCCTTTATAAAAATCACATAACCTCCCATTCATTTCCAGGATTTCCACCTTTTATTAATATTTCGAGGGGGAAGTACTTCTTGTTGTGTCAAAATTTATGATTTCAATATCCATCATGATCCCGTCTTTGCTCATGCAAAGAAGAAAAGCAAATAATGCTTGTATTTCTTCTTCTTCTTTCAAAACCCAGTCTTGTAACATTTTCTTGACAACACTTCCATACGTCATAACAGTTTATCAGAATGTCAAGTATCAAACACCGAGAAAGGCTCTCCACATTTCAAAGAATCTATTTACAAGATGATCCTATTTGAAGTGCTATCAAACATGGAATGGAATATCCTACTTTTTTTTCTTTGGAAGGAGAAACGTCTCTTAGAAAATGAAAGTCTGGCTTTTTATACTCACATGGGGATTTTTTCCTATGTAATTTCCTGTCAAAAGGTGTTGGATAAACAATCAATATGTCTTGAATCTATACCTCTTCTCCTCTCAAGACGAAGGAGGAATGGGGATCTTGCACTACTTCGAAAAACGGATGTTCTTCTCTCCCATTATTGGACAGACCAGAGGCAAACATTATCCTGGTCTGTATCTCTCAAGTGGAGGGATAATGATACCGAATGAAAATAAATCATTACCGGTCCTCTCTATTTCTCTCTCTCAACTAAATAAAATATTTCCTCAGTAGAATGTGTACATTCTCTCTCTTCCAAACTCTAGTATGAAACGGTCGTCATGAAATGTTTTCATTTCGAGAGGAGAAACAACACACATGTCGGATTATAGAGAGGCTCTTTTGGCGAAATCAACCCTGTACAGTTGGCGTTCCCACTTTGCTATCTTCAACTTCCAACTTTGTGCTTAGCCATCTAAAAGCGGTTATACACCAGGGGAAAGAGATAAGAAGACTTAAGAAGAATACACTAAACTTCGCCAATATATAAATCCGCATTATAGACTGCTGCGTCAGTCAACTAAAAAAAAGCAAATGAAGTCGAAGTCCTATTAGTTTTTGGTGATGGTGTGTCTACAGTGAATAGAGTGCATTTTCTCTAAGAGTGGCAACACTCTCGATGTAGGAAAGAGAGAGAGAGAGGGATATTATGCAAATATTATCATCCGATCCATTCCAAGCGGCGGTTTCCTTCGTCAACGAAATTATTAGCTGAGTAAAGTTTTTCCCCACACTTGAGGAGTACAACCTCACTTCACTGTAAAAACCGTGCATCAGCTATAAATGCAGCAGCACGACCGGCACAAGTTTTTAGAGAGGATGGTAAGCCACGCTTTTAAACTGAATCAAGACATCAGTCAGCAAATGACGGAGAGAGAAAAAAATCCAATGTATACTCTGTACCCTGTGAGTATATCACCTCTATAGTTAAATATTTAGTGTTTAAACATATATATCTTTTTATGCACTTTCCTTCCTTCTCTAGGTCGTCGCTTTTTCCGAATAATTTAGACATTTTGAAGCCGTACGTTTTCCTTGTTCCGTCTCCAAAGTGCAGTTTTTATACAAGCTATGACAGTATCACAGGGATATACATACCACGTCCCATTCTCTAAAGGATTAGGAGCTCTACCCCCACAACAATCATATCATCCATTTTAGAAGAGGTTAGCCTTTTCGAGAGACGAAAACGTTGAGAAACAGACTTTCTATTGTTTTCGAATGCTTCTCTCTCTCTTTTAATCCCCACATCCATTTTCAATTGTGTCATTACAACATGCATCTTTTTTGCAAGACTGTAGCTCGTGTGGAGATGAAAGTAAATAGAGTAAAGAATCTCTACATTGAATGATCACTTTGCACTCTGCAACACTAAAAATTGTGTATGTTCACGTTTTTCAATGCAAGCTGAGAGCGATTACTGCATTTGAAACTACATTATATTACACGGATATGTGCATTACATTTTTTCCTCTCTATCTTCTCTCGTTTGCAGATGGATGGTGTGAAGTTTATATTGAAAATTTGGATAGAGATTTTTTTTATACTTTCATACAATATATATGTATATATATATATATCTAAAGTTAAGGTTTTGAGTGTTGAAACTGAAACTCTTTCACAGTCTCCTCCAAACTCAATCTCTCTCCATTTCCCTTCTTAATTCAATATAATACCCTTCTCAACCTCTCATATTCTACTTGTTACTAGATGTAATTGTATTGTAGGAAAATAGTTCTTTTCGAGAGTAGCGAGATTTTTGCCGAGAAGAAAACGTAAGACTAACTACTCCTCCGACAAGAGTACTCACATATAACGAATGATGATAATGATGATGATGATGGGAGAGGCAGAGAGGAAAAAAGCGAATCAAGTGGATTATGTAGAAGTAATATATTTTGAAAGAGGGCATCAGGCAAATGGCACCATCAGAGAAAGAACCATACCGGAGAGAGAGAGCATGTACGAAAGGCAGAGTCTTTTTGGAAGAAAAAATACTTTGTACTATTATTGCACACACTTATCCGATGAAAATGAGCTTATCTTCGTACACACGGCGTGGCATGGGATGACGCGGAAAATAAAAAAGAGAGCAGAAACTGCTACTGTGTATTGCACCTCGTCGAAATATTATGCATATGTAAGTAAAACTCTCTGGTTGGGTTTGAAAGAGAGAAAATAAAAATAAGATTTTTCCTTCTTCTCCTTTTCACATAGAGTAAAATAGTGTGTGTGTTTGAGTGAGCATGTTACACTGTGCTTTTAAATAAAACTCTCATTTCCTTTATGCACTGCACTTACTCTCCTCCTCCATCAAAAGGAATGAGATCAAGAGAGAAGCGTAGAGGTTTATAGCTGGATTCAAATACATCCGAGAAAAATTCATGAAGATAAGACGAGAGGGAGTGAAATCATGTTTCCTTCTGAGAGTAAAGTCTCATCTACACCACACACCACTCATCCTCCTCATCCCTTTACAATTTGTGAATCCTAGTGGCACAGTCTATGGGAAAATCACACTTTTTCCTCAACTGATTGACTGAAAGGAATTAACTAAGCTGATAATGTTATGCAGCCAGAGAGAGAGATAGACAGAGATAGACTCGCATTTCATTCCATTACACACAAAGAGAGGGATATGCGTGCCACACTTGCAATTTATACGGTTATCCATTGACCTTTTCATAATGAAGGAAGAGAAAAACATGCTTTTTAACGTTTACTTAACTTCCCCTCTTGTAATAATAACCAATATCGAGGGAGGGATATCCACTTAAAAGGATTATTTCACAGAATATGCACATCCTATATACACACACTTTTTTTATAGATAATATTATTGCATTATATCACTATTCACTTTTTTATTTTCCACCCCAGAAAATATTACAGAGTAATATCTCATCTAGAGTTTGCTTTAGAAAGGGATATCATACCCAGATAATAAAGGTTATTACAGCTTCCAATTTGATAAAACCATAAAATGGTGAGACTCTGAGCATACGTGCAATATCTTAATGTGTAAATAGAAAAACTAGAAACTAATCTTTACAATAAGTGGTTGAAATGAAAGGGAATTTTTCCTCGTATCTTTCATCTCTTCGTGAACTGCACTGAATATTATTTTTTATTATCTTCAGCAAAAAAAAGATTTGTTTTTTGTGTGTGCACAAATTACATTCATACTTTAGTGTTCATATCTTTAGTCCTTAACCTTTGCACAAGCCAAGTTTAATTTAAAAGGCAACACCAAATTACAATTTTCTTCACACCAAAGTTCCACTCAACAAAAGAAACATTTAAGTACAACAGTCACAAGAACACAAGAGAGATTTTCTTTTTAAACTGTGTAAATCCAAATCCAGCCGAGATGAAAAAGAGTTTAAAATCTTTTTTTTTTGTTTTTTTGATTCTCCTTTGTAATAAGTAAAGTACAAGAGTAATAAAAAGTAGCAACTTAGGAACACGCTTCAAATGAGAT